>FIZR01008376.1:0-55613 GCA_900060175.1 Ferrisia virgata
CTACTTGGTTACCGCTCATACCAGTTGTTTTTTGTTTTGATATTTGCACCAAAAATAAAACATTCCATTTGGCATTTTTCATTTTATGCTCATGTGGTGAAAATTTGGATGAATGGGTCATGATGGGGGGGGGAGTGATCGACAAAAAAAATTTGGGCGGCAAAATCTTTGGGCCTCGAGCGGCAAAATATTAAAACCGCCTCTGTGCGTGTCACCAACTCGAAAAAAAAATTCTAGTTACTTTTCCCTTTTAGGGAAAAATTTTCAATCATTGATACGTAACATATCCACTTCAACATATATAGCGCAAAAATCATTCATAATTACATTTAATTGCTAGTGCTTAGTAAAAAACTTCAAATCACAAATACTTTTCTTTTTTTTAATTTTTTTTTAATTCTTAATCTTTTAATTTTTTTTAATTTAAATTTTTTTTACTTTTCACTTTTTTTAATTTTTAATTTTCAATTTTTCTTCATTTTTTATTATTTTATTAGTTTTTATTAACATCGAAAAATCTTTAATAGCGTATTTTACAAAAGTTTGTCTGCAGTGGACCGTCATCATTGCACCAACATCAGTGCACCATTAAAATCTAGACAATCAAAATCCAGATTGGTCAGATTTTGATGACCTGGATGTTGAAGCCCTTAACATTGATGATCAACTGTTCTACGCTGTTAACATCTTGATCGTCAGCAGTTGGATTATGTTTGACAAAAAAGTTGAATGCTGTGAAGGATTGATTTTATAATTTTAAGTTGAAGTGTTTAAGAAAATTAAAGACTTTTAAAGTTGAATTTTCAACAGTCGATCTTGATCCCAGATTGATTTTATGATCTAAAGTTGAAATGCTGAAGAAAATTAGTTGACTTTGACCTTGGTCGATTTTATGATTTCAGGTTGAAATGTCAGAAAAAGTTGAAGATGTTTAAAGCTCGCCCTGACCTTCGATTGATTCCGTTTTTTAGTTGAAATGTTGAGGTAAATCTATTAGAAATACATAGTTGCTTATATATGAAGATGATGGATATGGTACGATATGTTGCAAATATAAATAAGCAGTTAGGCACTGAACTTGGTCTTATTATTATAAAGAGTACATGTGGATTCTCAATTTACCTGAATAGAGACTTAATAGAATGGAGGTGTAAAAAACAAATGCACGTCGAAACTTCTCAGTATAGAAAAGTGAATTTCAATTGAATTTGCTAAAAAGTTTAGCATTACAGGGCAGCCAACCTTGTAATTCCGATATCGTTGAAATTATTGTCACAATTGCTAACAAATTTTCAATTTTTGCATCAAAAAACAAATTTTTCATATGACTGCCCTGCAATGCAAAACTTTTCGAGCAATTTCAATTGGAATTCACTTCTCTAGGTTGAAAAAATTTTATTACAGGTAAGATCCTAACGCGCAATACTGGTATCGTATCATCATGACTTATTCAAAAAATCTAAAAATAAGCTTATCCTTGACTGTTCATTTAAAATAACTAATGAATGCAGCTTTGAATTGCTTAAAAGTAAGAGGAAAAGACTCAGTATAGAGAAAATTATAAAAAATAGTTCCATCAGTGTTCCTCTAAAGCCACCACCAATACGTGTAATATCTGGAGAACCGTTCGAGGGTTTATTTATGCAGCAGTTACCCATTTTTTGCAGGTAACATACGAAATCAAGAGTAAAAATATCGTTTACTCAGAGTTAACAAGATAATAGTACATAACGACGGGTTATTTTTTCACGAAACAGGAAAACAATAAAAAGCATTTCAGTGTATTTCCCATTTTCTGGCAATTTTCTTTTTATAAAGCTGAAAGTAAGATACGGTCAGTGAATACAAAAACGATATACACGTTCACTAGGTCCAAATCGAGGATACATTATAAAGTTTTCTAGACCGCCGGTACTGCCTTGGAAATGTTTTCTTTTTATGTACTTTCAGTTTGTTCACATCAGATGTCAGTAAAATGGTGCAAAATAACCCACGTAGTACGGATCGTTCGACATCACATCGTGGTCATAAGTTTACCCTTTTCATAGGTAGCTAGTACCTAAGGGTACTGCCTAGAGCAAAGCTATCCATCTATTTATGCAAATATGTATATGTTATGTGTATAATTTGGCGACTGGTGCGAATGTAGCGCAATGATAAAATTTACAAATACTCAAGTTGGATTAAACTAAAATTATATCTATTTCAGTGTATACCAAATAAACTTAAAAGAAGTTCAAAATGTGTCATATTTGTGACAGTTGACAGAATACAATTTTACATCACAGACAGGTAGACATGATAATCCAACGTTTTGTGTAGGTAAATAAATATGTGAACGTAGCTTACCATCTACTACGTATTTGTAGTATATGATTTCAGTTTCATTTTCCAAAAAAAAAAAAATAATCTCTATCTTACTCTCAAAACAAGCATTAATGTAAGATACATTTTTTTGGGTTGATATCAGCTAGTAAAGTTTTTTGTTAATTTGTAATAGTAGAAGAATCCTGACAAATGCAGTATTCAGGCGTGGAAATAGGATAACAGGTAAGTTGGTAGATCACAAATTTTCAAAGAGATTTTGGGTTCACCAACAAATATAAAATATAACCGTTTACTTTCTATTAAGTATAAACTTCGTAAAAAAAAAAAGAAAGAAAAACTATTCTGTCAACGTAGCTACTTTTTTCAACTTACAAAACTCGTTTTAAAACTTGAAAGTTTTCAATAACTAAAAAAAAAACAAAAAACTGTTCATAAATTTCAGCATAAAATATTTCCACCATTCACCCCTTTCAGCTTTGTAAAATAAAATGGGGGAAAACTAAGGATAGAGGTTGCTTGTTGATGAATCTCCGGCTTCTACTACATTAAACAAACGTAGTAGGTATTCCAATTTGTTAGAAACATGACCATGCTCTCGTACTGTGACCCTCAAATCCAAATCTTCAGTTTCATTCATTAAGTTCTTGATTTTTTGGTTAATTTTTAAAGATTTAACCGTTATAAATTTTTCCATTTGCAAGTATGTGTATGGGGGAGATTGCAGCTGAAATATTAATGGTCATCAGCATTTTTTAAATCTAATGTTTTAAAGGTTCGATCCATTTATACAAAGTCTGTTATTATTTGACTGCGACCAATACTTTCATTCCGCCGTAACGCTATCTACATTACATCGTGCCTAATATCATCAGGAAAACATATCTGACACTTTTATTATCACCCGGAGTGTTAATTGTTTTTACACATTTTTGTAATAATACTATACATTATTACTAAACCTTTAAATCTTCGAAATTGATTCAATATTATGAAGGTATCAGAACAGCTCTGGAGCCTGAAGCGCTGTATTTTGAAAGAACAGCGCCTGGCTTCAGAGCCAGAGCCCCATATTTTGAAGTACTTGAGCCTGTTTTCGGAGCTGGCGGTTGGCCGAAGCCTAATATTTCAGAATGGTGTAGTTGGGCTCTGGAGCTAAGCACTTCCCTTCTTTAAACCCATGACAGGAATGTACACCAATCATTGTCTTCCATCGTCATTTAAATTATAGCCAACTTTATAACAGGCCGGTATATTAAATTTGGCAACCTTGATTTGACTGTTTTAAAAGACCCAATTCAACACTAGCTAGTTTATGTGAGAACTTTGCAGTTTTTTGCTGATATCTTTTTCTTGAAGAGGTCAGTGGTGTGGTATCTATGTAAGCAAACCACTAGAAAGGTAATTCAAGTCTCTTCAAAAAATTGCTGTATGAAAATTTTTCAAACCCCTTCCACAGAAAGGTTAGGCAATAAATTGCAATGTTTCCATATAAACTAATGTTGAAACCTTGCTGACTCTGCCTGACTTACACAAATAGATATTTCAACATTAAGAATGAAGTTTTCAAATTGGGCACCTTACTTTATTTTATCTTAATATTTAAAGATAAATTTTAATTAAAGAAATTTTTGTGGATAGGTAAGGCTCCGGAGTCCTGACAACCTTTCGTTAGACGCTTTATGGGCGAATCAAGTTAGCTCTCCAAACAAAAATAGTCGTTTCAGTGCACTTACTGGTGCAGATTTTTTTCTTTGTTGTATATTTGCATAAATTGCAACTTTTAATTTTTCAAGCAAATAAAATCTGTAATTTCATCTTATTAAGATATTGTGAATAAAAGTGCAGCGTTGGTTTTTCCAAACTTGCATATTATATTTTAAAAACGTCGAAACATTTCATAATAAAATTATATACATATACCTGTCTGTATCTGGTAAGTTGTAATAAAATTTATTGGTGAAATTTTCAAAGCAATATTAAAAATTGTAGAAATAAAAAGTTATTTCAATATACCTATGTAATATACAAATATGATGGTAACAAATACGAAAAATGGTAGAAATATAACGAAAGACGTAGGTTACGTACTTGCTTTTTTACAGATCTAAACGTCAAAGAAAATAACTTTTTAAATGTTACATACATATAGAAAACCTTTTGTATTAAAATGGAGAAAAATCTTTTCCGAAGATTCTATTAACATAAATTTTTTTTTTTTTGAATATTGAAGCGAAGTAAATATTTACGAACGAAACTTTTACCGTCGAGAAAAACTTTTTTTTTAGATAAATTGTTCGACTCGTCGAACTTTTAAAAATGTACAATTCGCGGAATATCTGCATAATTTTATCTGTAAAGTTCTTTCTTCAAAGCTTATCCCAGAACATAAACATAAAAATAATTCAAGTTACTTTAATTTTACAAACTTTCACCATACACCAAAACAGAAACTTTTTTGCCTTTTACGTTACACTTACGGAGAAAATTTCATACCAAATGCACATCTTTGGCGCATTTGCGGAATACGAATGAATACAATTCGTTATAATATTGTCGTCACTCAGTCAAAATGAAAGAAATATTTTTGTCGGTTGGCTTCTTTTTTCCTTAAAATTTTTTACTCGTTCATTTCAATTCTCAGTTTTAACTTAAGTGTTAGATGTAGCCTAAGTAGGTATTTAGATTGTTCATGTCCTATCTAAATACCTACTATATTTTTCAATAGTAAAAATAAGTAATTAAAAATTTGTAAATTCTTACCTGAGGGGACCAACAGAAGTGTGACCCAGTGTTTTATTTCCTTCATAACTCATCCATTCTGCAACATATTAAAAAATATATGTATTTATTAAACTTCTTATCTGTAAATATTTGCGTATTCTACGTATAAAAACGAATCAACATAAATTTCATTCCCTTCCTCTTTCCTATAACATCAAATGGAATCGCACTAATATACTAATCAATGAAAGTATGTATAAGAATAATAAAACGAAATGAACTTATTCCAGAAAAAAAAACACTTCTTTTATAATATTCATTAAAAAATGTAAAAATGAACGAAACAATAAGACTTTAAAGATTTTTTCATTTACTCATTACTAACGCGTGGTGGTTCAGTATTAAAAAAAGGGTAGGTATCCATACAAGGTACTTTGTATACGTAGGTACTACCTACATAGCACACATATGCAGGATATACACGTTCTTCTTTTTTTTTCTTGTAATAAAAAAACAAAAAAAGGGGGACAAAAATAATAGAAAAACAGCCCTTCGCATATATAACAACGAAACAATTCAAGAGTAACGGGTAAACCCTGCACATTTGGTTTTAATCTTTAATGGGTGAAAAATTCTAACATTTGCATCGATGCTGATTAACCGCATAAGTGTGTGCATTAAAAATTGATTTACTTAACCTCGGCAGTCTTCCAACGCAATAGATGTCAATGCAAGACTTGTATAAGGGTATATATCCGTTTACAGACTACCAACTCATATTCAATATAATATTTAACTATATATCCTTTATACTTATTTGTGAGCCTTTCATATAACATAACGTTTTATACGCCTACTGGTGGTTTGACTGTATTATACTTATTAGACGTGTTGAGAAAAAACCTTGTCAAATACCTACCTTTTCAATGTCTATCAACTTATAGCTGAAACTTGACCGTTTGTAAATATAGTCACTGGTCAGTAATTTGAGCTGCAGTTTGTCTTTGATACAAAAATACAGAGTCACGAGGTTGTCTTTTAATAAATCTAGCACCTACATAGGTAGTAGATGTTAGTCCATGGATAATGGTCTGCGCAAGTATAAGATAGACAGTCAGGCACATGCACCTAAATTCATTTTTTTTTTTTTTAATTAAAGATAATTATTTTTACACCTTGATGATATACCTATCAAGGTGATAGCATTTACATTTTGAACAGAATAATTTGCTATCAATATTTGACAAAAAAAAAAACAAAAGCACGAAATCATCTTACAGCAAGTAATAAAATCCACCTAACCAATTCTGGTTGTAAGAGATTCATCGTTACAAGATTATGAGTTTATGACTACGTTACAAGGCTGGATGGACATCTATTCAAACATTCTGGAAATTTTTTAGAAACCTTCCTTTTTCCTGGGGCTTATTCGACCCTACCAGGTAGTAAGTAGTTAACGTTGAGAAAGATGTTAATTGTGAATTTAAACGTTGACATAATTTTTTGCAACTTTGTGAGACAATTACGAATGAATTTTCAAGGGAGCAATTAAGCAGAGCACGTAGCTAGAAATATCCAATGGAGAGAGCTCAAAATGGTTCTGAATGGTGAGGTAATGCATAAAATTTTTTTGAAATATTTAGTGCATAAGAAGTTGGTTTTTTCGATTTGAATTATTTAAAATATAGTTAATAGGGAGGTTAAGTGTATCCGAGCGAAACGAAGGTGAAATTTTTGAAAAAATTAAATTTTTCAATCATCAAAAATACTATCTTTGAAGTTTTATGGCAAAAAATAAAGGATTTTTAGAGTTTCAGTTTTAAATCTTGGATAAATAAAAGATAGATAATTTTCCTGTAACATTTCGTGCTGGCTTTGCTGACAACTGGTTTATCATCTTCGTTTTATTCTACAGTTTTTTTGATATGGGTATATCTTAGGGCTGGGGGTCATTTTTGAAAGTGTCAAGTTTTTTATGTAACGTTTTTCATTTTTGATTTCAAGTTTTTGATCCAAAACTCGCGATGAAAAATGATTATAAATGACTTTTGCACTTCATGTTGAAGTGTTATTCAGAAAAACTGGAAAATAAAAATTGAAAAATTGAAAATAAAGAAATTGAAAAATTTGAAATACTGTTAACCTTTTTATCATTTTTTAAAATATTTTTATAACTTTACTCTACACTTATAAACTTTCTGTGATTATGCTTTAAACTGAGAATTTCTCTATGTAATACGTCCACGAGTAAAAGTGAATTAATTACATAATATGAATGTCTAAGTTGAAAAATTAAAAAATTAAAAATAGAGAAAAACACCAAAAATTAAATATTAAAAAATTTTAAAGTCCAAAAAACTGAAAAATTCAAAAAATAAAAAAAAATGATGACTTTTGTACTTTGTGTTAAAATTTTGGTGTCTCATTAAAAAAATTAAAAAATTAAAAGATGGAAAAATTTTAAAAATTGAAATATAACAAAAATTAAATAATTAAAACAATTGAAAAATAATTTTTGATCAAAAACTCGAGTTAATGATGATTGTAGATATAATCTTTATTTTGCTAGAAAATATGTTAAAATTGAGTGAAAAGAAGAGTAAATGTTATTGATGAAAAACTCTCGATAAAAGATTATGAATGATTTTTGCTCTTTATGTTAAAATGTTGACATGGTATGTTACATATCCATGATCTAGAATTTTTCCCTAAAAGCGAAAAGTGCCTATTTATTTTTTCAGATTGTTTAATTATTTTCCTCATACAATTTTCTCTCCTCATTAGTTGATTTCTTATTTTCTTTAGAGCTTTATTCCTCTAATATTTAACTTATACAAGGTAATTTGCCAGAAGTTGATAGGTAAGATGAAATTTTAAACTCCTTTTTCTTCCCTCCAGTCAAACCCAGACATGTAAAAATGTTTTTGTAAATTCTCTTATATGTGCCCTGCATTTTGACATAGAAAGCATTATAGTACCTATTTTACAAAAATTTTGAAAAAAAATTTCAAACATGAACACTTTGCAAAAATTTTTAGGTTTTTACCAAAACCCGGAAACTTTGGGCTTCTGACATTTCTGGGCCTGTGAGAGGGTGCAATGAAGTTGAAAAGTTGAGAACCTCAAAAACTCCATTTAGGGTCTTTACTAAATGTACATACCAAATTTCAACTTCTTAGCTGATTTTGGCGTGGAGACAGAGGAGGAACAGCCCTTTTTCAAGGCCTGAAAGGGGGAAAATCCTCATATATCCCCTCTTAATTCTCCTAGGAAGTTGATTTTTAAATATGTTATACAACTTTTAATTTTCTATCGATTGACTCAAAAAAGAATGATTTTTGTGTTTATGGCCTCTCAGTACCCCTCCTCCAAAATGGGGCAAAACTGAATTAAGGATAACTAGACCTCAATCTTCAATAATTTTACCAAAAATTGGATAAGTAAATACACCTACTTCCAGTGATAAGTAAAATCGCAAAAAAAAACTTGACTCTTTTTAAAGCAAAGATTGTTCCGGGGAAAAAATGTAGAACGATTTTTAAAAGTGATGTATGCAAATGTTACCAACGTCGAAAAAACAAGTTTCAAAACGTATATAAATGTCAATGGTGAATTTTTTTTGCTTAAAAACTTAATAGATGGAAATATTTCATTCGAATGATGCATTAGCATACAGTATAACAGCAGCATTATCAATGAATCGATTCCAGCTGTCGGCTTTTTTGAAGTATGGCGAGAGAAAAATTGAACGAATTTTCCATAGAGTTGGTAAATGTAGGCATACAGATACACACATGAGAAAATAATTTCCACGTGGTTACTAACACGAATTCAATTTCCTTTTTCAAATGAACGAAATTTAGTGAACACTGAAACGTATGTAGGTAACCAATTATTTAAAATTTTACAAATGTAATCATACGAAAAAAAAATACCAACCCATCTTATAGATATCCAGAAATCGAAGAATAAACACAATCTTATCGTAAATATTTAATCATAGGCAGTATTTTTACTAAAAATTACTTTCGATTTAAAAAAAAAAATAATGGCTTGTACCGATGAAAAACCATAAGTACTTACTTAAAAACTTTATCAACATTTCAAAATAAAAATAGGTAAGGTATACGTAAAGTTTAAGTACAGAATTCAATTGAACTTACGACTATATTCGTAACTGTATAGAAAAAACTGTCAGAAAGAGAAAGAAAGAAAAGTTAATAAAACAGCAAACAGTTTCGTTAAAAGACCTTTTTTTTATTCAGAAATTTAAAATTCTTTATAAAACGTATTATGAAAATGGTAAAAAGCCAGTAGTAATCAGGGGGAAAAGTGCGAGAGTCGACTTTCGCAATCAATGTGCAAAATGAAAGCAAAGCTTCTACACTATAGGCATTCGCAAACAAATCCATAAAAACAGAATCAAGATTTTATCCCGCAAAGAATATTTTTCTTCTATTCGAGGAAAAGAAATAAAATGATATTATAAAATTCTACTGCATAAATTCTTCTTTGGACTTGTCTGTTTCATTTGAAGAGAATAAAAAAAAAAAAAACAACCAACTATCGAATGTAATTTAGAATGAAAAAAAACGGCTCGGTTGTTTTTTGTAAATATTTGTACGAGTATATGTAAATGTAAAATAATCGAATTTAAAATAAATACCTATATTTTATACCTCGTGTGAAGCTGATTTAATTAAAGATTTTAATCAAAATAAAATACCTTGAGCCTAAGCTGTACCTACCTTTTATACCAAGTAGATAGAGATACATTACATATGCCTATATTGTTTTGAGCAAAGTTTAATGCATACATTGAATTTAGTCAAGTTTAGATTCAGTTGGCGAATTTATCATTGAATGTTTTCCTTGTTACATAAATATCTGTAGGTACCAGTTCCACTTTACAAAGTTCAACACAAAAAGTTTTCCCTTTATAAGTATTTGTACCTAGTGGAGTTGAGAATAATACGCTGAAACGAGACAGTAAAACAAATACCTACATTTTAATTCACTATTGTTGAATGAAAAGTAAGTAGTAAAGATGTTATATGCATTAAATGGTAGTTGCTATTACGAAAAAAAACACATTGCTATGCAAATGGACGAGGTTAAACCTACTAAAAATCACTTTCATATTTCTTTTAGTTTGACCAAAGTTGAAAGATTTATGAAAATGATTAACTACTTAATTATTTAAGCTAGATTTTATAACTCAATAAAGTAACAGTCAAATAAAAACAAAAAGCAATAGGCCTGTTACAGAACTTTGGAATTCAAATCTAAGTAAGGGATATAAATTAGGCTACTTATAAATAATAATTTTTCAAAGCCTTATGATCCTTTCAATCCGAGTTGAAATTATTGTACCATCAACAATAATAGATAGACCTACATAAATCCTAACAAACCTTTTTTTTTTTTTTTGGCTTTAAAAGATGATTAAAATCACGATGAAACGTTCAAGTCAAAGTATTTAATACCAAACTTTAAAACAAATACTTACATAGAACAGAAAAGTCGAATTTTTCAGCCAAATATATTTTTCATACACCGAGTCCAATTTGTAATCCAGCTAAATTGTCTCAAAGGATATCTACTATCTGTAAACTGTCACGCTTGTCATATTGTTTCAAAATGATGCCTGCGTAGCTTTTTCTAGAAACGCTTGATAGGTTGACTTGTTTGTCAAGTTTGTGTAAAAATCGTAAGAAATGATATTTCAAACAATAAGCGAGTAAGTATATAAATAAAGTCTTCTCTGTCGTAAAAGAATTTTCTGCAGAATTTCATAAAAGTTTTCTATCAAATCATATTTTAATACCACATCTCGACGAATACATACAAGTGTGCAAGTTTACTTACGCTATTTATTTCGCAATATACGCAAACTAAACAATTGTTCGAATACCTGCTATAAAAAGCACGAATATTACGTTTGAAATTTTTTTTAAAACCATTTATGTAGGTAGGTAAATGTAGCACATTCGTCGAACAGTTTTGAAATCCGTGCAAATGTAAATGTAAATTACAGCGTTTTTTTGAAAAAAAAAGTGGCAGAAAAATTTTTAAATTATTTATGAACTTTGAGTTATATTTTAACTTTGAGCCACATCCACTAATGTATATTGATGCAGTCTATAAATTTTCAGCCCATTCAGTTCGTATGTGACCGTTCGTAAGCGAGTTGAAAGTTTCAGAAAGTTTTCGAAATTCAAACCATATTTTTATTAGCTCTTCATTTCAACTGATTTATTGTATAATTGGCGTCACGTTGTTCGTAAAAAAATAAAAATACATAAATTTACCACCGAATTCTCTCGTTTGTCAAATTAAGGGTAGATGATGAAGGAATGAAAAGAGAGAGTATTGATAAGTACATTTACCTTAATTATGTAGGGTCGGTTGATCTATATAAATATTGATGTACAAATTAATGAAGCAGTTAGATCCACTAAATCGATAGAAAAAAAAGGAGGCAAGAATTAGTAAAAATTAAAGCAAAATTTAAAACGTTTTTGATAAGGTTAAACAAACGTAGTTTAAACAATCATTCAATAAAACCATCATAATCTAAAGCAATTTTTAATACTCTCCTGTTGATTACTTTAGGCAATCTTTCTTTTTTTGCAAACAAAGAAATTAAGAGTGTTTGTAATATTTTAGACTTTCCTTTCCAACCACATTTTCGGAAAATAACAAAACATTAAAAAAAAACAATGGCGAAATCTGATTACAATTTATATATTTTTGAAGAAAGCAGAGCAGAGGAAAGACAAAAAAAGACAGAAATATGGTACTTGTTTTTCATCTTGAGCATGATAATAGGCAACATTCAATGGCCAGATTAGGCATATGTGGGCACAGTGTTAAAAGCATCTTGAAGCTTGAAAGCCCCCTTATTTGAATGTAATTTTAGAACAAGATTAATAGAAAAAATTTTAGATAGTCTTACAACGTCAACCCACGAACCGATTTTCAGAATTTTTTTCAATTTGTTTGTTTATTTCATTCAAATTTCAAACGTTCACTTGGAGGGTTGAATTTTTTGAAAAAATTAAAGAAAATACAGCCCAAGGGCAAGCCCACAACGTGCCTTCATTTGTAGAGCAAGCTTGTTGGTTTCTAGGGGATACTCTAAGGTACAACGAAGTCAGTAACATCGAAGGTAAGATCATCCTAATCCAAAGGGATCAAAAAGCAATAACGAATAGAAATTTTTTAAGCATTAGCATACATTTCAATAATTTTGAAAATTATAGCAATAAACAGAAGCATAACAATAATTTACTTCTGGGCAGGATTCAACAGGACCATTTTGAAAGTATTTAAAAATATATATCACCTCAGCAAAGCGTGGACAAAAATTTTATGGAATTCTGAGTGAGTGGTGTATACGTTGTAAACCATATTAGACAGTATATATTACATAAATTATATTCTAAGTTCACACACTAAAAATCATCGAAAATCATCATAAATAAATTATGAAAATTATGGTATACATATGGTACATCATTTTAGACAGTGTACATTACATATACTCAACTGAGAGTGCATACACTTACACTCCATGGAGTGGTGTGCAATACACCACTGAGTGGTGGTGTAGACAGTGTATATAAACACTCTGCTGAGTGGTGTATAGGTTGTAAATCACCCTTACACAGTGTAAGTTATGTGTACTATATTATGAGTTCATACATTATACACTGTACTGAGTTGACAAAATGAGTGAAATTGACCTGAATTTAGGGAATTTTATAAATTTGTGTTTAAAGTTTATGTTTCAAAACTTCCAACTTTGGTTTGTATTTTGATTCAAGAATTAATTTTGCTTGGGCATAGGTATTTACCCTTTCGCTGTCTTTTAGGTAGCAAAAATTTTCTAAGGCATCGCCTGTTAGGTGGTAAGGAACATGTTCAATTTTTTTTCTTTGTCTTATTTATATATTTTTCCCCACCTCATATTTTCGGGAAAAATTGTCAACATTTTGAATTTTACTTCCTGAGAATTGTTTGATTTTGTATTTTGACTATGTCACTTTTTTATGGAGGGATTTATTTTATTCTTTCAATTCTTTCAAATTTTCTTCAATTTTTTTGAATTTTTCATCTAACGTTCCTAGTTTTCTGTTATTGTGTTCTGTAGGTCTTTATGATGCTATTTCTTAAATAGTCTTTCACTTTCCTTATTTTGTCTCGGTTACCTTTATTTTCTTTATAGTTGGAAAATATATCACAGAATTTACCTGCAAATGTTGGATAAGCCGAAGTGACATTTTTCAAATTTTGTCACAATTGGCCCAAATTTGCACTTGTGCCTTTACAGTATACATTTAGAACGTGTTCAATATCTGGAGCCTTTTGGTGCCCCTAAGCTCCTGCCTATACTGCCTATACGTAAATCCAGCCCTGACACAGCGCATTCACGCTTTGGTGATGTCAGACTATCGGTTGGAGATCTTCCTCTCCCTCTTTTAGCAGGGCTCTTCCCAAAGAAAATGAATTTGCTGTTCTACAAGATTTATGAACGTAGTTAGTTCTTAAACCTTTTAGCTTCAAAAGAGGGACCTAAACTTGCCCCAAAAAATCAGCATTAATGTTAGAGTTCTCGAATGTGGCGTGTTACTGGTCCGATACCAGACCAAGACTTTTATTTGATGTTTGATGAATTAATGAGATTTTTCATTTATTCTAATAAATCGTCAATTTGGAAAAAATTTTCATTTGCGAAGAACTTATATTTTTACTTTTCCGATTTATTTGGTAAACAATGCAATGAAATTTTACTACGAAATTATTTGAACCGATTACTATCAATAATAAGTAGATGTTAATTCTCAGATAATCTTAAACTATATCTGATTTGAGTACCCACTTTTTTACCTCAATATTAAAAGGGATGAAAGGAAAAAAAAAATCAAAACTAAAAAAAAATCTACCTATAGATAAGTACTAAAATAAAAATAGTAAAAAAAACAAAAACTAAAACAGGGTAAGTATATGGGTATATACGATGCACATTAGAGTTGTCACTGGCTTGGTGAAACGTGAAAGTTCATCGTATCGTTTTAAACGATAAAAGTGAAAAAGGAGGGTCTAATAAAAACTTATCTTTAATACGAATGAAACTGTAGACGAACCTAACCTAACGTTACCACCTTTTAAATGTATAATAATTGCCACGAAGCACGACTCGTTCTTTATTGCTTTTACTTTACCGCTTCAGGCAATTAATTAAATTTTTTTCAGCGTCAAAAATCAAGCGAAGATATAAGTTTAAAGTACACATATATTGTCGATCTACATCGTGGAATTTTTTCACGTTGAAAGAAAAAACACTCGTCCACCGACGAATCGTATTAAATTATAAAATCAACGCGCCTTAATGCAAATAGATAGTATCTACCTATCAAAATAATGTACAAAAAGAACAAATGGAAAATAAGTATATGTACATTGTCTCGAATAGCTACATATAGGTAAGTATCTCCACCAACCATTATGGCGTTTTCAAATACGTTGGTAGGTACTCAGTTTATTATACTTCACGCAAATCAAACGATCTGGAAATGATAAAAAATGATTGAAAATATTGAAAACAACATTAAAAATCGTGAATAAGTAAACTGTACAATTGTACATCGTATCCCGTGTATTTTGTTTCTATTTGTGGTACAAGAGTATCACGCTCGTATATACTTACACAATCGTAAATTCCTAACGAATACAAAATTTCTTTTTTTACTTTTTAGGTAGGTACTTCCTTTTTCTATATACCGTACCGCAGAATAAATACAAAACTCGCAAGACAGACTGGTGCAAATTTATAATAAATGAACAAAAAGTCTCGACTTGGTCTTGTATTCCAAGTTTGAATTCTATTAAGAAAGAAGGACGAAATGAATGAAATTTAATGCGAGCACGATACACGACGCGACGACGAGTTCTTTCCAGCATCGAACAGATAAATAAGAGGAGCTAGAAACTGACAGAAATCGAGCTGCTACTGTAGGTTTTGAATAATTACAAACTTTATTAATAAATTAAATTTACCTACGTAAACGTGACATTTCGCCAAGTATAACGTTTACTTTTCATCCATTGGGCGAATTTTATATCGCAAGGTCGTTGAACGAGTAAATAAGATAAAATTTGAATTTATAAAATAACCTAAATCTGTTTTGTACACTGTATATATACCTCATCAAATATCTAGCCTACTTAGTTACCTATCTACGTACTCGTGGAGTTGGCTATTGTTTGTCCATTAAGTATACTTTGGCACTTTAGATAGGGGATTCAAGTAAACAAAACAAAACGTGCTACCATGTTATATTTTACTGGTCCTTAAAACTTTTTTCTTCGAATTAGCATCGAATGACGTCACAATAAAGCTATATTATACAGGGTGTTTCGTCTTGATAGCACTTCCTTCGCAACACAAGTAGCACAAATAAAGTTGGATTCGTGTAGAATGGTTTGCATATCTTGACTATTGCAGGAGCCAAGGTTTTTACAAAAACATCTATACCACTATCCTTGAAATACATGGAGAGCGTGTTGTATACCTTCAGTCTAGTTTCTTTCTGCACTTTATTATTTCTGAGGGTTCTGTTGATCAGTCCCGTGACTTAAAAGAACTGTGCGATCTTTCTGCTTACATTTACTCTTCCTTGAAGAAAATTTAATAAAAGAAGATTAATACGACTAAAACCAATGAAATGCCATTTTTGCAAATCAAAATGCCTTTCTACGCACATTTTTAGACCTTTCACACTTGGTATTTCGCAAGTCTTTGCCTTTGTTTTGCTTGCGCCAAACTAAATACATCAACAATAGAACGTAACTTTGAAGGTGGAGGACTTCAGCCACCTTTTCCCTTACATTGACGCATCTCCGCCAGGGGCAAAGCCATCTTGTAAGCTTGTTACAGAAAAACGTTCAAAAACAAAAAGGAAAAAATACCACTGACATGTGATTTAAAAAAAACAACATGCATCAAAAAATAATGCATGAAAATCATAAATTTTTAAATGTTATAGGGAGATGAAGCTGATATCCTTCAGTTTTATGCGTCGTGTATTTGATGATACTGCCGCATGCGCATGTAGGATACTCGCTGTTGAAGGGCAAGGGGAAGTTTGTATTTGAAACCAGACTTTGAAAGCCATCTTCAAGACCCATATTCGTGTTGAAGTAGCATGTTCTACGTCAACCATACCGAATTTTAAGCCTGTTTTGCTGGAAGATGTTTGTTTTTTTTTTCACATTTCAATTTTTGAATGTTTAGCGATATATTTGCAGAAATTTATTTCTGTTTTTCACTAGACCTGTTCATGTCCTAGTATACTAATTACATGTGAGGGAGGGGAGGGGCTGGTGAAATACCCAGATATATAATACCTAAAACACCCCGACTCTTTCCAACTTCCACATCATTTATCTTTAGCTTTACCTCTGATCTCGTCTGATGGATAGACATAATTTTGCAGGAAAATGAAAAATTGTGCCACCCTCAGTTTCGATGTAACAAAGAAAAAATACATTGCTAAAAAGAGGAAGTCTCCTTAAGATAATTCATGTGCAAAAATATTAGGATTTATATAAAAGACTCAGAACTAGAAAATGAACTCTGTAGGTTTTGGAAAAACAAAAATTTTATTCGTGGATTTTGAAAATGTTTTTTTTTTAAACTTCTGTTTATAGCTTTGAAAAAATGTTTGTCAAGTATGCAATAAGAAAATTTTTCTTGAAGTTACAGAATTATCTCCTCTTCCTCCCCTTCATCACATGGCACGATTACCTCAGTAATTTAGAAATTTTATGAAAGAAAAATTATGTTGAAATTTTTTTCCTTTTTTCAAGAAAATTTCTCGCTGAAAACCTTTTTACCGAAATATTCAATTGATCGGGATAATACAACAAAATTGAGTAAACAAGTATTTCAATAAAATAATGTTTTCCGCTGTAAAATTTTATTTTAAGCAATGAGAAAAAATTTACGATGGAATAGAAAAGGAAATCATATCAAGAAGTGGTGGCTGTAAAATTTTCTAAAAATGAATTCTTACAAAAGCTGTTTTAAAAGTTATGTACAATGAAGGAAAAAATTCGTAATATTTTACGAACCATTTTACCCACACAATTAATTTTTTATGAGCAATACTACGAGTGCATCTCTTACGTAAAATTTTTGTAGAAACCAAAGATCTGTATTTTTTTAAAGATTTAAGCAGATAATTTTTAAAAATTCCAAATTTTAAATCCGCGTTACTCAACTCCTGCAACAGCTACGATATGCAAATTATTCTACATGAGGTCAATTTGAATTGCATTATGTGTGGTATGAAGGGAGTACCATTGAGATGAAACATTCTGTACATATATTCATATCTATACAATTATTTGAAAGAATTTCATACTCACAAAAAATTGTAAAGTAGGTATTATGGATAGAATATTAAATAAGCTTCGTTCGTTGTGAATAAATTTATAAGGAAAATTTTTTCCTCCAAACTATTGAGAAGAAATTGGAAATTCAAACTGGATTAGAAAATAATTTTCAAGTCCACGCAATGGTTGAAGAAATTTTGCAATTTTTTTTACCGTATTCGATTCATTATCTTGACCTCATCGGTATCATAAACGCATGTAAGTATATAGGAATGTCAATTGGAAAAACAATTTTCGTCAATCGTGTAACAGTGTTTCGAATATTTTCGCAGTACAGCTGGTTTAATTTTAACAACGAGGCGACGCGAAGACGTACAGTCTACACCAGATTGTATAGAAAAATCTGTTTGAATTTCATAAGGGATTCGTGCAACTAAAAGCCTAAGTACTAAGTTTCTATTGTGATAAGCACTTGCAAACGTATTCACTAAACATAATACTAGTATAATGCTGTTTCGAATTTACTCGTTCAAACGATTCGGATAAATAGAACACTGAGTCATTCAAACGTTACATTTTATTTTACACCACTCCATTGCAGCGTGTCTTTGTTCTTGTTCAAAATAAGTGGTGAGCTATTCACGTTGTGTACAGCTCAGAAATATGCTTTTATTAGTTATAATATAATTTGTCTAAATTCAATTACACGCCATGTTTTTGCAATGCATCGAATACTTATGTACTTTTCAAATCGTATAGCTCTTGCTTGTAACTACAGCTACGTGGTAGGTACCTAGTACCTAGCTAGCTACCTACCTACCTACCTACCTACCTAACATACTTAGACGACGTGTTCGATCAAACGAAACTAAATGACTTTTGTACACGTGCTTTAATAGCGAGTTTTTTTTTTCTTTTTCATCTTTTATTAATGGATATACCAACAGCGCTCTTTACATTATTTTTCAATAAAAATGTAGCTAGGTATAAGGTACCTATTCGGCTATTCGTATAGTTTAGCTTCATTCAATAAGCAAAGCTGCAAAATGCGAAAAAAGTCAACGAAAAATTTCATGCCTTACGACGAAACCGTTTGTTAAAACATTTTGTAAGCCGTATTTTGCCTCATTTCCGTTCGCTAATATTTTACAAACAAACCTATATCTACACGTATAGCTACTAAAAGGCTTTTACTATTTTATGCGTACGCACAGTATGTTTGAGAAGCCCTTTCATCAAATAGGTATTTTTCTTCTCGCGGATATCCGATCAATATGACGTTGACTTTTAAAATTCTGATCATTCTGCGAGTATTTTATGTTGAAGGAAAAAATAAACCGGAATTTTTGGTACGTGATATTATCCACGGCGAGCAACAATATTCGTTTAATTATTTTCAAACCTTATTTAGCTTCGTATTAATGCAAATAAATGAGATAGGTAGCCTCTGTAGTTTAATTTACTTTTGCAGCCAAATATTTGGTTTGTTCAAAAATAGGAAGTATACTACATTTTTTTTAAATCACTCGCAGAACTGTAGAAATTGTAGATCAAATCACGCTGTTTGGGGGAGGGGGCTACAAACGGCAAAATTTAGCATCACCATAGTTTCAAAATAATTCAAAAGTAATATAATTAAAATTTCAGCCACATTTTATTTTTTCAAATTGTAAAACATACTAAACATTTTTGAAAAATCAAAAAAAAAAATTGTTTCAATAAATTTTGATGCTAATTAAAAACAAATTTCCATCGAAAATGATCATTGGTGATTAATATTCGCCAGTATCCATTCCCTTTTTCTTAGTTCACAAAATAAATTACGTGAAATCAGGCCCATGTGCAATAGATGGAAGGGAGGAGGGGGGGGGCGTAAAACTTCAAATATTTCTGAAAATGCAGTTTTTGGATGATTAAAAAGAACAATTTTTTACAAAATATTTCTTTTAACGCAGCATCATAAATTTTCATATTCCTTGAGCTACCTACTTATGATATTCCTCATGATTTTAGTTTGATATTGATTGAGCTGATCTGAAAAACCTACTTTAATACGTTTTATTTTTATTCCACAATATCTTCATTCTCCACCCACTGGTCAAAAATTGTTTGTGCCTTGCGGAACATGCCCATCTATCTTGCCTTCCAACAAAATTTATTAAAATTAAAATCCCGCATTATTTTTCGGTCAAAGGAAACTCATCTAAGGTAAGTTACCAATCATGGATCACGTTCCAATTATACATCAAAATGTTTAACTGATGCTAGCAAGTTCCAAAATTGCCCACCAGGAACACTAGCTGCCTTAATTCACGAATAAGTGTGTATTCTTTCCGTAGATCTATAATTTATTGATTTTGGTGGAATAGATATCAGTCAAAGCGCATTTGATTGGAAAAAGTAGTTTTTTATAGAAAACCTTGTTGTTTTAGAACTGGTTTCTTTATTTCACTTTTATCATTTTGTGTTTGTGGATCGATCAAATTTTAATATTTCTTAAGTTTTTGAAGTTTATCGTTTTGTTTGATGTGGCTACGAAATACGCTGATCCATGCATAATTGGTACGTTTTGTAAACCTTAAAATCTCGAACTTTTTGAAATATCTCTATCGCATTTCCTAAATAAACTTTTTTGAAATTTTAGAGGTTTTTATGTAAAGTAAGCGTCCCAAGCTGTATGCAACAGCCATCAAAACGAAATTTTCCATCATTCCGTTGTACAAATTTCAATTCTGGGTCGATTGATTCAAAAATAAACGATATTCGTCTCTCAGCAAACCCCCTTCGCTTCCATTTAGACATTACTAAATTTTGATTCAGACTTATCCCCACTCATTTAAAGAAAAAAAAGCTTTGCGTTGTGATGCTTTCAGAGTCGGGGTTTCCTTTTGTTCATGTCCCTAATTCGTTGTAAGGGTTCTGAATATATCATATCGATAATTTAGAGTGGTATACTTTTTGATTCCTGCATTTCCTTCCGCGATGATAAATTGCCATAGCTTGAATATAAATTTGGAAAGAAGCGTATCTAATTCGCCGCCAATTCAAGCGTATTGGCCAAAGTTCAATGGTTTTAGTCGATATCGAGCCGAGTAAATAAATAATTTCAGTCTTTAAGGGGAAACAATTAAAAAATAAATATCTCACATGTCCAAAAATGATCTTGATAGTAACCTAAGACTCCAAAATTAATTCCTTTGATACTCTTCTTCTCTGCATGCACCAGCCAAAAGCGTATTGTTTATAATAACCTGGTTTTCTTTGGCAATATTACATAGAAAACCGTAGGCTAAACACAAAATCCGTACCACTTTGCCTACCTAGAACCTAACGTAACCCAATATAATCTAATCCATTCTGATTTAAGCTTAATTGATATACATAAAATTTACAAAACTGCAACGTTTTAAAACTTCAAAAGCACCTCTTTATAGTACTACTTATTTATACTTTTATGCGATATTTCACGGCTCATTTACTCGTCGCTCGTATGCAATGTAGGTATGTACTATTATTATCACTATTCTTTAGAATCTGGTAAACAATGCACCATATGCTTTGAAAATACAGCCCAAATTATCCCAGTTATTCAACTTTTGCAGTCTTTTGTCCTCAGTTGATATACTTATAGGCTTTTAATATATTTGCATAAACTTCTTCGAAAACAAAATCGGTAAAGTTCTTCGAAAAAGTAAATTACTTTAAAAAATCGTTGCGTAAGCCTAAACGATAAATTTACTTAAATAGTAATAATTATAATAATACTACGTATTTTAACGTGGTACAGAATACAGACATATCTACTGAATCCTAAACGAAATCCATGCACCAACTGTAGACTCTTTAACTGTAGCTCATTTCCAAAACGAATAAAGAAAAAGGAAATAATGCATTCAGAGTTATACTTTTCTCTCGCTAGCACTTAACAGATGAAATGAGATGACGAGATGTTTTAGGGGGTTACATTCCCCTTTCATAACTTGCTGCTATTCACTTTCGCTCTCGTTTAATCCCCTTTTTTGAAAGTTGGCTTTTTTCAGTTTTTATCAAAATTTAAATATGACCTCATACATCTTGCTGGAGGACTTCAAACTATGTCAACATACTCGAACTACAGTATTGTGCACCTTATCCTATACTTTTAGAATATATACGTACAGTGCATAAATACACATGGGTAGACCTATTTTCGCTTGATGTAAAAAGATCAAAAGAGTTTAATGAAAATTTAGGACATTTACGGTACTACCTACGCGTTTGTTACTAGATTTCGAAAGTTTTACGAACTTTCATTTTGGGTTTTACAATGAAATAAATGTTAAAGGTATAGGCAACGCATAGCATTCGTCTAAAATTAATATTAAAATCATCACCGTAGCGTAGAGATATATATGCAAACGTATGTGTGTGTACTATACCTAGGTAAACGATATGAATAAAAATATTCATGTCAAATATGGTTTATATAATGGCTAAAATGGATTTAGTTTCATTTCTTCAAATACTAAAACAAACACGTGTGTATAATACCTTTCAATCAGCCAGCGAAAGGATTGAAAAACTTGAAATTTCAATTTACATCATCTTTCATTTTAAACTGCAAACAACCGCTTCGTCTTCGTTATCTGACAGTGTATAAAGCTTGTTTTCATTTTCTGCTTATTAAATTACTGTCGTTTTTGTTACCGCCATCGATTGTTATTTCCTGCCACCGTTTATTTCTGAAATTGAACAAACTGAATCAAAATTTTTATATCAATATCGCAAACAAAAGCAGAGGTATAGATATCTCTATCGTGTTGCAGGAACGAGAATTTCATTATAGTGTAGATTATCAAACAAGCTACTGCAGGTGTACTACGTTTCATTTCAAACTATTTTTTGAAAAATTATCGTACCTACTGGGGGTTAGTGGGACAAATTTTGCATTTTTTTGGAATAGCAAAATGACTTTAAAATTATGTAGCAAAGATTTCAACTTTCTAACTCAATTTTTTCAACTTACAAACTCAAAATTTCCCAACTCAAAAAATTTTTTTTAATAAAAAAGATATTTTAAAAATATTTTTCAAAAATGGAAATATAACATGTACTGATTTGGAACAATTTACAAGTAGTTGAAAGGTGAGAGAAACTTGGTTTAGGTACATTTCTGTTAACTAAGTGAACTGCATTTATCAAAAAATTCTGAAAAACATGTATATATTAGGTATACTTGGTGCTCTTTACACTCAAAGAGTAAACATTGGAAGAATGTAAGTTTTGATATTTTAAACGTAGTTGGCACAACTTTTTTCTTAATTTTTTATCCAGTGCTTGTACCTTAAAAAATTTTCTATCATCTTTTCAGAGAAATTGGGTAATTTCCATTTATTGCTAGAGACAATTTTTTCACATTTATATTCAAGTATGATCCTTTTTTCAAATTTGAGAATTGCATAACTGCATGACTTCGAACATTTCATTATAAAGAAACCACAAAGTCAAAGCTTATTTTCTTAATTTTCCTAAACATTTCAACTTGAAATCATAAAATCAACCATTACTCTTCCCTTCACTTCGTTTTCACTTTTATTTTTATTTTTTTTCATAGTAAAAACATTTTGTTTTGCATATTACATTTTACAGCTATCAAATATTATCCTTACACACAACGCTAGACTTATCAGAGGATTCTCATCTTATATTTATGAATGTAATTGATTTTTAATTATTATTGGCATTTCAACCTTTTATCTGTTATAATCCAATTACACATTATTTAATGGACCAGAGATGTATGTGTATAATCCTTAAGTGTGAGTGCATTTTACCTCCCCTTGCTCCAGCATAAATCTATTTCATCTGTGATGTTTTCCAACATTCAGAATACAAAAAAA
Organism: Ferrisia virgata; assembly: GCA_900060175.1. NCBI lineage: Eukaryota > Metazoa > Arthropoda > Insecta > Hemiptera > Pseudococcidae > Ferrisia > Ferrisia virgata. The sequence continues at coordinate 23,331 of FIZR01008376.1, forward strand.
TTACTCACTATTTTTTTTATAACGCTCAACGTTTTCATCAAACATTATCCAATTATCCCTCTTTTGATGGTTCAGATTTGTCAACACTTGATTATTAGGAGTTGGTGGTTAACAGTAGACTGTCAAGAGTTGACCAAAAATAGCGGTCCATCAAGATTTGGACTGTCAACTCTTCACGATCCAAATCCATCAACACTTGAACATCAATAGTTGATGGTCAACTGTGGACTATAAAGAGTTGACTGCTAATAGTGGACCATCAAAGTTTGGACCGTCAACAGCTGACCATCAGTTTCTGGACTTTCAACATCTTGAATGTCATTTTGAATGTTAAGAAAAAAATTCTGAGCAAATTTTCAAAATTCTGTGTGTTATCACTTCCTTAGTACCCATAGAAGTCCAAATTTCATCTGAAGTGACATAAATTTTAACCAATTTGTGATTCCTTCTTAACATTAGGAATTTTAAAAATTGCTTGGCATTTTTTTTATAACATTCAACTTTTTTGTCAATCCAGATACTAACAGATCAAAACAGTTGGCCATCAATGTTAGGCCATCAACATTCAAGCCATCAAAATCTGAACACTCCAGATGTTGATGGTCTGACAGGTCAACTACAGAATGCACTATTAAACATGCTGAGGATACCCTGGACGGTGGGACAAACCAACATTTTAATCATTAACGAAGTATAGGAACCAATCAGGCTAAACGCTTTATGTCAGAAATGTATTCTCGGGTATTTTGGACATGTGACTAGAAAAAAGGTTGGAAATCTTGAAAAACACATTCTTTTTGGTAAGGCCCTTGGTAAAACAAGGAGAGAAAGATCTCCAACCAGGTGGTCTGACATCATCAAAGTACGAATAGCCTCTGTGGTAAGAGCTGCTTCATAGGTATGGCATCTTGTTAGGTGGCGCGCTCTTTTAGGCACAATATGGTCGTAAGCTACCAAGACCTATTGATGATGATGACGATTATGTTAATATTCCTTACCCATCCCCTATATTGTTAACCCTCCCACCTAAATTACCTGCCTCTGGGAATTTTGTTCAAATCAACCTAAGCCCGTGTAGAAAAACTGCACTGAGGGCAGTAGTTATTTACTATAGAACAGTAATTTTGAGCAGTTATCCAGCACACATCGGTAGTTCCTTAGTACTTGATTTTACTGCTAAACACAGGGGTGTAACCAGTGAGTGGGCTGGGTGGGCCAAACCCACTTCAAAATTCAACGGGTTTAGCTCTGACCTATCTGGCCTAGAAGGCCATTAAGACCATTTTTGTCCATGTCAGAAATATATAAATGTATTTTTCCGTTTGTTCTGTTTCATACTAACCAAAATCGCCCCCATTCAGTTAATCGGTTCAGTTTGGCGAAAAATTAGATATATATATATATATATATATATATATATATGAGTGAGGATGACCTTGGGTTAAAATTCAGTTATACCCCAATTTGGGGGAGGGGGTGGTGAGGGACTCAAAACTCAAAAAATGTTCCCTTTTGAGCCAATCGATACAAAAATCCAAAGTTACACAACATAGGTAAAAATCAATCCGCTAAGTCAATTAAGAGGGAAGATATGAGGGTTTTTCCCCTTTTTGACCATGAAAAAGGGCTATTCCTTCCCTATCTCTCCGCCAAATTCTGCTAGGAGATTGAAATTTTGAGTATGTGGACTTATGAAAGACCCTAGATGCCCTCAATATGTGTTATTCATTTTATATTTTGATTTCGCGTTCATTTTATTCCCTAATAATTATCATAAAACGATTTCATCCGAATAAAAAATCAACAATACCAAAACAATTGAAACAGTAAAATATTATTCAATTTTTGGCCCGTAGTTATATGTGATTCTAAACTGAAATTAATGCTACAAAATTTTCAACCACGTAACCACGCAGCATAAAAAGCACGAAAATTTTCAATTTAAGACCAGTTCCAGCAAACACGTTAATCCTATTTTCTCGGCGAGCAAGACGTTGATAACGAACCGCCGCGCCGCGCCGCACTACGTCGCGTTCGCGTTTCCGAAAAAGTAATCTGAAAATAAAAAATGAATAGGAAATAGCGTTGAGCGAAGCTAAAGAAAAAAGACGACTTGGTAAAACGAAATAAAGTACTTCAAACGGTTTCCATTGTGCAGATACAATGTTAGAAAGGGTTATGAGGGTTGAGGATAAGAAAAAATAAAAGGGTAAACTCTTGTAGGGGATACCGCCTCGTAATCTGAAAACCATCACCTGAATGTCAAGGAACTGGCGCTATTTTTTCTTGTTCTCGTCACGTTCATCTGTCTTTCAGTGGACCGTGAAAAGTAAAAAGCCAAACTAAATGATTTGTTTCAACGGCTCTTTTGTTGTTTAACCTCACCATTCATCCCCGTCCTTCACTTAACTTTAATCGTACAGTACAATTTTTTATTTTATATTACTCTTCATTATACATACAAAAAAGCGAAAAAAAATCCGCCGCATTTACAGTGCAGTTTAGAAAATACATAACGTAACTATTTTACATGACAAATTCTTTCATGCATAAATTTACAAATTCCACGCGTAATTACAAAATACCGCTTGTTTGTAAAAGAGGAATTAATTTCTTTTTCTAGTTTTCTTTTCTATTAACGTTTAGGCGAGCAAGGTTTTTTTTTTCAATTTTTTTTCACGGTGATAAAATTCAATTTTTACGCGTTCTTAAATTTAATGCGAAAAAACTTCGAAAAATAAACTTATTACGTGGATGTAATTTTACTTTTACACAAAGCGACTAACTGTTTGCTTTTAACAGCGTAAATTGTACGATTAAATATTTCGCGGTATGTTGATGATGGTATCTAAACCATATACCTACCTAGCTATTCTTTGCGTTTTTATTTTGCTAGATTGATACCTTACTCATACAATAAAACTAACGATAGATGAAATATTCTCAACTTTTATTCATAATATTATTTATACAATGCTATTATGAGCGTATTAAATTTTTAATAAATAGATTAAAAGAAATTTTATTTCATAAAAAATTTACAACATTTATTGTTCTGAAATATCATTGAAAATTCAATTTCTGTTCATTTTCAAAGTCGATAGAAATTTTTTTAGAATTCAATTTATCAGTAATTCAGATTTTGGCGAAAAGCATCTTCTTGTTTGGAAGCACGCTCCACACTGCGGAAGATTTCTGTTCAACCTACTCACAATTCTAATTGATCAAGATCTCAAACATAGATTCTTTGAGATTTTTGTCTAGCAAAAAAATAACTTCTGCCTAATGACCAAATTTCTATCTAGAGAAGGAATAACTTCTGACCAGTGACCATCAAACCAGAATTAGTGAACAGCGCCTCTACAAGGAAAAACAAGCGGAACTTGAATCGTAATCCCTTTACCCTCGGAATAGAATATATTTATAGTGGTGTTTCAATGTATACAACCATGGATTTGAAAAATAAAAAGCAAATTGTCATCTTCAGCTTGACTCAATTTTCATACCAACATAAGTATTCATTTTAAATTTAATTGTAGATTTGCAGTGTAGAAGGTTGGAGCCCAACGACCACATCCCTTTTAGGATCTATCTATGTGCTGGTAAATTTAAAACAACTGAACTATGAAATATAAAATATACTTATTATTCATAAGGTGTGTTTTGTGATAAGTTACAAACATTTTGCCTAATTTCATGATGCTGCAACCTAAGGTAATCAAGCATTGATAGATTTGCCGACCTTTCATTTTAAAGGTACAAACTGAAATTAATTTCTTGGTGGTACCATTTTTGCCAGTATATTCTGATCAGAAACGTGTTGAAAATATTTACATGGAAATAATTAATTTTTTAAACTTAGTTCTGCATATAGTACTATTTATAAACTAAAGGATAATACTATGCAACAACGTAAGTATAATTCTTTTGAAATAAAACTGCTATAGAAGGTTCATGCGAAAAGATATTTTTTAGCGAAGAAGAGGATCACTATCAAGCAGCAAACAGAGAAATTATTGGTCAAGTATTCGACTTATAAATATATTTTACTTCGACTAAATTACTAAGCAATTCATTTTATTATCACCCTCGTAGCCATAAGTTTATACTTTCTATATATTATATTGAACCATCTATCAAGGCACACCTGTCCTAACCATTAAAGTCCACTTAGATCCAACCTATTTCACTAACAAGCTGGTCCTTTGGAGTATATCTCACCACAGGGATGATCCAACAGTAGAACAATTCTCCGAAATCGACAACTTACCGGATGAAAACAAAAAATACTACAAGATATTATTGAATAAACTGGAAAATTATGATAAGAGATCCATCAAAGCAGAGCTGGATGGCAATGTGAACTTCGATGAACGAAACCAATCTGCACGATTTTATAAGCGTGTACGAAACAGTCTACTAGAGAAACGCTCACAGCTCAACACCACTCCGAATGACAGCAGAAAAACTACCGAAAATCAATGTTATTTTCAAGTTTCAAAACAATTCCCTATCGATTGGATCTAAAAATGTACTGGATTCAGTGACGTTCAAACAGAAGAGGCCAGCGGGACTATAGCTCTCTGTTGAACGTGAAGAGATTGAAAGCTTTCCCATTCACTCCAAATTCAAAATCTATATCATTGACAATCTATAATTTTCTTTGAAATTTTGAAGTTTCAAGAACTGAACTCTAAATTCAAAAAAGTATACCTTTTATAGGGTAAAAACCGCGCTTTTTCAGGAAAAAAATTGCCCTTACTTCCATCAAGTTAAAATTTGAACCCTACTAGAAGAATTCTTGCCTGACAGCCCTATTTTTAAACAGAGAAAAAGTAAGATTTATACCTAACTTGGCCCTTCCTCTGGAAAATTTCTGTATGCCCCTATGACTTCAATTGAATGCACAATCTTTCACAATTCAGTTCTCTGAGTCAAAAAAATTTCAATCACTTATTGGTACTAATAACTAATAAGTCCTCTAATCATGAGTATACTTTCTTAAAAATAAAAAATTCTCAATTTTTTTAATCTGCAACTTTTGAACTTTCTGGGATGTTGTTATAAATGATCCTTACCAGGCTCATGCAGAAAGGACAATTTGGGGTTAAAAGACCACTTCCCATCCCAACTCCCCATTGATGACTGAAAAAATTGAATTGTTCCACAAAATAAGGCTATCAAGTCCAAAAAAATTGTATAAATTACTCACATGCCTACAGAAATGCAGTTTTTCCAAAATTTTCGTTGTTACGTATTTTTAAGATAAAATTAATATTTAAGGGCATCTAAAATTTGAATCCAGCAGTTTTTCAGTTGTGTGATGTGAAGGGTGAAAAACTAATGGTCCCATTTTGAAGATTCCTACTTTCACCCCTCTTTAAGCTAAGAGCACAAAATGTTGTGTGATTACTTTCCAACTAAAACTTCCAAGGCCACTACACTTGTAAGTTAGATCAAAATCATAGGTCTGTCCTTCAAAAATATTTGGTTTGCAGCCCTAAATTTTATCAAATTCACTCTTTTTTTTTAGTAAATTTACGATCCAAAACAGTAGAACAACATTCTAAAATTTTCCTTTGCGAAAAGTAATGATAATTCATTTCGCTAAACTCAGACTCAATCTTATAAATTTCAAAATAATTCATGCCACAGAAACTTTGAAGTTAAAATAATTTTGTATTTTGAACATCTGTTTTAAACTGGCCAAACTGTTACAATAAAATAAGATTTGCTGAAAAATTCAAACTCACCTACGAAGTGATTAAATATTAGCAACATTCCTTCTGAAACTACCATCGGCAACCTTACTTACTTTTGTACAGTTTTAATTGCCTCACTACGGCTATTATACTGAGTGAAGGAGGAAAAATGTAACCAATGCCAAAGTACTGGCTTTAAACAATGACATAACTGTAAATTGAATAAACCTTGTTTTAAATTGCAGGATTTCGTGGCATTTATTTAGGTAGGTGTGTATAGAATAGGGGATTTTTGATTGAAACTTTATGACATTACAGTTACAGCTATGAATTGGATAGTGAAAAAATTTTAGTACAGCATTGTAGAATTCTCCATGCGTATAACGAAAATAATAAATTGCCCTCGGAGTAGGATGAATAGGATGAGCCATTTGCACTATAAGAGCTAAGATTAATTTAATGGTAAGATTAATTTAATGGCCTCTCGTAAACAAACTCTTCGATTTTGCATAACGGTCGGTAATAAAGCTAACTTCAGCGCTATTCCAACTGCATCATCAAGTGCTTTGGGAGCATTTTATCACACAGGCCGAAAAATTGTTTTATCTGAGATTATTACGTGAGGTAAGGGAAAATACCTAGTAAATGCAAGATGCAAATTTTTATAATATGATATTTACTCGCAGAAACATGAAATATAGTATAGGTAGGTATATCTAGTCTACTTACCTAGATACCTGAGCTTATACGAATGTAAGTACGTTCTTACAACAGAGATCATTTGAAGAAACACACCCTAAAGCCTGTACTATAGGTATACTAAAATATAAACCTATTCTATTCCACAATACCCCATTTTTTTATTTAAAATAACTTTGGTTATAGCTGCAATTAAATCTCAGCGGTTGGTTTCTATTTTTTGATACCATCGCTTCTTTTCCTGCAAATCCTTTCAATCATTTCGTAATCTGTAACATTACGTACGCCTTCTTCTGCCCCGTATAAAAGAATGACTGAAAGAGAAGAAGAAAAAAACAAAAACACTTCACACAACTTTTTATTACATGATACATTTTATTACTTTTCGTTTATCTTCATTCGTTCTTCCGCTCAATGCGCAAATAACAAAAATAGAGGTTTACCATTTTCAGTACCTAATAAAAATTGTCAGAAAAAAATGTGCATTTGGTTCGAGGATATATGTGTACTTTTTTTGGGTTGGAAAAAAAAATACAAATAAAAATAGGCTTTTAACTACCTTACAACATGGAAATGACATCTAAACAAGTTTCCACTTTGTTCCCAAATTTCTAACAAATCATTCGGTAACTTTTCGGCGAAAAGTTAATAAGAAAATTTTTCGCACATTTATGCTTAAATTATATATTTTTGCTGCTTAACGAAACGTTTACACTACATAAAAATATAAAAGGAAACTTTTGCAAAACATAATAACACGGTAAAAACGACTTCGGTACGAAAGAAAATTCTATTTTCGAGAAAAAGTCGAGGAAAAACTTACAGCAATACATTACCAAAGTTTAAGTGTAAAGTTAAATATTTTAACACAAATTGTACGACAAAAAACAACCATGTTTTTATCGATATTACTCGTGTAACTACATTTTAAATTTTTCGCCTCAAACTTATGCATACACGGTAGGTACCCTACCTATCTAGCTAGGTACTTATACAAAGTAAAGAGAACCTAGAAAAGTACCTAGATATTTCAAGTAGGTACCCATAAAGGGCAACGAACGTTACGTTAGTTGATGGTGAAAACAATTTTTCTTCGAAATATTAGCTATCATTTTTACGAAATGAATAAATGGTCGAAAATTTTGAACGTAATTTATCGTCGTATAAAATAAGTTCGAATCATAAGTTGATAAAAAAAAAAAGCACCGCAATACGTTGCTTTTTGAACTTACGAATTATTCATTATTGTAATAGAAAAAGCAGCGTTCTGGGAAATTTGTTCTAGAACAGTGGGGGGAGGGGAGGAGATAAAGGTGGATATTCGAGTGAATAGTTGAAAACCCAAAAGGCACATTTAGGACCGTTACTAAATCAACACACCAAATTTCAGCTTTCTAGCTCAATTTGAAGGGAAATGTGCCTACCGTGCATAAAATTTAAAAATAATAAAAAAAATCGACTAAAACACTACGTACATTTTTAAGGCTGTGAGAGGGTGCAATGCTACTGAAAAGTCGGACCCTTCAAAAGTCACATCTAGTACCTCCTACTAAATGTACACGTCAAATTTTAAATTCCTAGCTCAATTTGGAGTCACCCTCATGCGTCAATACACCCATGTCTGCAATTCTGCAATTATATTCCTCAGCCAAAATTTTAAAGATACAATCTGATATAAAATTTTACGCTGAACAACTTTACTTCTATTCATTTTAAGGGTTTTACTGGTTCCCGCCCATTTTCCCGAATCTCAATTTCCCAAATTCACTGTCCTTGAACAGAAAATTTTAAGAGTTACACCTTTTATTCAAAATCAAAGATTAATACTGTATGAACTTGTTCTAAGGTATTACAACTCAAAACCTTTCAACTCCCCGTCTATGAGTCTCTTATGAAACAATGCTAAATACAAAAATTTTAGTCATAAAAGCAATTTTACAGGAAATATGGCGGAAAAAGGAATTTCGGATGGCGGTGAACCCCCTTCATCAACTACACACGTCTCTAGTATGTTGTTCCTTGTAATCTAAATAACTCCCAACGATTCCGGATGTCCAATTCTATAGATCAATCCATTTCCATTTTGGAGCCAACTTTACCTTGCGCCCGATAAATCCGGGTGGTGTTTTCTGAGCAATAATCGAAATCAGTTGTACCACTTTTCACCTTCAGGATTGTAATATGCCTCTTGTAATCCGTCGGGCTGTATTTACTGATATAAACGTTGGCCAAGATTACTGTTTAGGTAGTTATAACGCATCATTGATGAATCATTGCCCAAAATTTTGGAAAAATTCATATCGATAGACCCATCATTCCTCTAAACATTAGGATTAGAATCATGATTTTACCTCAAGTACTCGTGAATACAGAATTTTTTTCCAAAGAAGTGTTCTTACGATATTCTGAGCAAGTGAGATGAAGTGAGGAAATTGTTTTGTCCCTGAAGTTTTTTTTAGGGATACTCAATGATGTTTTGTAAAAATTATGAAAATCTGAGATCAAGGGTATTTCGCTTATTCTTATCTAGGAATACCATTTTGCGAGAAAGTGAAGAGGAACAAAAATCAAAATAATTGTGTTTTTTTTTTGAGCCAACCAATAAAGAATCTGAAACTATAAAACATGTTCAAAAATTAGCTTTCTAAAGCAAATAGGAGGAAACCGATAGAGTTTTTCCCATTCTCTAAACTTATTCCAATAAAACCCAATGCGTATTTACGGCAAACTGAGTATGCAATTTTACTCACACGAAAATTGTACACATTTTTGTTGGAGATTTAGTACGGGTTCTAGAATGTATTTAACTACCAACACTATTGCCTGCGAACACTTTTCACTTCAACAAATGATTTGAAATTAATCAAATTATATTTGATTTGAGTAACGTATGTAAATCTTTTAAAGGATTTCTTTTGTAAAACTTCTTGATCTTATTTGATTATTACAGAGGGTGAATTTGAACCTTGATTTCAATTTTATCCTTATGGAACAGCCTCAACTATAGAAACATAAATAAACACTAAGCAGTAGGAAAATAAATATTTGATAATAATTAAGCATCACACTTACCTAAGAACTGGTCAATATAGAAATTTGGTATTTTGAAACTTGAATCTACCCGCTTTCTCCCCCTCCCCGTCTCATTCAAATAAGCCTACCGACTAAAACAGCACAACTCCAATTTTGACAGCTGCATAAAATGTTTGTTATCAGAGCAATTAACCAATATTGCCAAATCAATTTGCCATAAAGTTGCTAGTACTACATTATTACATTGTCAATATCGCATCGTAACAAATTATATGAAAATGTATTGAAAAAAGAGAAAAAGGTTTTTTTGAAGCATTCATAGTTCACACCGAAAATATTTATATTTACCCGTTTAATGTAATAATGCATTAATTTTTTTACGCATAACAAATACCGCAGTTTTTACGCAGAAAATAAGTAAGTATACAGAATAAAGATATAGAAAATATTTGCGCACTGCAAATGTTTCATTTAAACAGAAAAATATAAATAATTCAAATCATGGCGGACATCCGGTGTTTCTTTTCCCGGAGAAAAAAAAAGAATAGTATAAATAACGGTTTTGTCGACAGAACGGTCAAAATAGAAGTCTAAAAGAAATATATCGGAAAATATAGTGAGGATTTTTCGTGGCAGACAAAAAAAAACTATCACTTTGTAAGAAAGCCTTTATATGAAAAGATTTCGCCTTTTAGGATACGTGCTACTAACAAATATTGCAATCCGAGACTACTTTAGCTTAAAGCAAGAAAGAAAAAAAGTCGTATTTTCTATGTACGTGTCGGATAATGTTGCTTTAATTTCCTTCGAATTCGAAACTTTTATCAGTTCGAGTGGGTGCGAAAATCTTTTACGTTTACATCAATACGCTTTTCATTAAAAATTTTCAAAACCATTAATCAACGAATCGAGTGAACGTCGATTTATTTTCCGCGTTAATTTCACGTTTGTTAAAGAATAAATTTGTGTTCTTATGTTACATGCTGCGAAATTTGAATTCTTAATTGTATGCTTTTCTTTTCGCCTACCCGACCATTGTTTTTTCATTTTTAGTAGGTAGCTTTTTACAGTTGAATTTTTTCCAAAAATGCGATCTCGGGAGTTATACGTATTCAAATTCCTTGCGGTATTCATAATATAAGCTTTAAACTTTTAAAAATACTTGCACGTCAATTTCAGATATTTTTGTTTATTTATTTAGGTATGTATTTTTGAGTTGAAAATAATATTCGATATTAAATATGCGAAATTTCAAGCCATAGATATTCTTCTCAAATCCGCCAAATCAACGTAATTTAAGGCATATTTTAAAACCTACAGACTTCGTGTGACGCGACGAAAATAAAATATAATCGTAATATTTAATATTAATTTTTAACAGAATTTTCTCCCTAATTTTGAATTCAAAATATCGACTTTGACATTCCTGCAGAATAACATTAAGTATTCGTTTCTTTATCGCCGTATGAATTCACCATAAATTACAGTATCATATTTGAAATGAAATTTATTCCTAAGGAATCTGAAATAAAAATAAAAATAACTTTGAAATTTTATACTTAATTGTTTTTTGAAATTTACAAAATGATCCAAAAACCTCCAAACTATAGGCAGAACAATAGATTCATCAATTCATTAGTTCATATTGTTTCGATTAAAAAAAAAAAACAGGGTACGTAAGTATAAACAACCAGGGTGAAAATATTTATTCACAAATGATCGTTTTTAAAACGCAGTCACGCTCGATTTTAATGTAAATTATTTATCTCGCCAAAAGATGGTACAATTAGGTATAACAGCGATTCAACTTTAGCTCAACTGGCACCTAAATTATTATACAAGAATGAGAAAGGTTATAAGTGTAATATATGGTACCGTTGTATCATGTATTCCTAATTTTGCTAATGGCCTTTAACATTTTACCACATCATTCTCATTCAAGTTAATTATCCTCTCTCTTTTTCCTCTCTGTGCAAGTCAATTTGAATCACAGAATCTAGAATTTTTATTTTATTTTAAAATTAAACCATCTCAATACTTCTGGAACTCGATGATGAAAATTTAATAAAAAAAATTACCAAAATTTCATACGTTCATTTTTCTTTCTTGGTTCATCTTTTTTTTGTTTTTTATTTTTTCTTCCTCCTGGGAAAATATAAAAATTCGAATTCGACCTGTTTGTAAACCGTGCGTGTATCACGAAACGCGAATAAATGTGCATATAAATTTATGATAATGTGATAAATCTAAAGAAAAATATAAAAGGAACGACGTGTACCTAGCGACAAATTTATCAATGTGAAAGTCTGTTTGGTAATATTGATGTTCGAACGTGTGACAAAAGCAAAGTAGGTACCCAGCTACCTACCTTTATTGTGTTTTATAGAATTTCAAATAACATCGACCATCAAATACCTGCAATTTCAAGAGAAGTTAGAACGGATGATTTCTTCAATTCGATGTAATGTAGTAAGATTAAATATCTCATTCACAGTAAAAATTTTCTGTTTCATTTTATCATCGCTTTGCAAAATTATTTTTGTGGTATTTAAAGCAGTCATTTACATACTTCGCACTAAATAAATTTTGAATTTTTTTTTCTTCAACGTTACTGTTATACCCATACCAGATTTTTTAAGGAAAGTTAAAATTAAAGAAAAAAATTAATAAAGAAGAATTCCAAAAAGTCTCATGTTTGAGCACTAAATACTAAATTTTATTTTTGCTTTTCTGAAAACAGAATGAATTTCATTGCTGAAAAGAATGATTTTAGTAGCGTGGGAGAAGAGTATGTTTTTTATTCGAACTAATTCCTGAAGAACGTTTTTTTTTTTTTTTTGGCAAGATTTTGTAGGTTAATGGGTACTGTTTACAAACATACCACAAGTCTCATTTCATACTCCTTTTTACATTGTGTCGCGTGCTACAGCATGAAATGTTTCGAGAAGTGGCATTTTTTGCAATCATCTTGCGAAATATATGTATATTTTTTTTTTGGTAAACAGCTCTTACAAAAATTATTTTTCATGAAATTCCTTATCGAAATGGTCATTATAATTTTTTTCAAAAAATGTGTTTTAACCTCATAAAATTACAATTTTTTGAAGTATTATTTCACGTACCATATATTGAATTATTTAGACTGCAGTAACTATTATGGTGGATCAGAAAGAGGAACTTACCTTATATTTTGACCATTTTCACATAGACATTCACTTTGAAGAGAGAAGACATCATACATAATTTGAACTCTATAGCTAGATGGGTGGTGTCAGGTTTTCTAGGAGTCAATTTTATCAAAAGTACGAGGGTCATTTTGAAAATTTTGCACACAACACTGCTACAATCTGTGTAATTTCACTAGAACTACAAACAACCTCTCAAACTCTCCTGAACACATGCATAGTCTTGGGTTTTATTTGGCTGTGTAATTGTTATACGAGTTTGATAACATCATGACGAGACCATCGATCTCGCAGAATATAGATACTTTTTTCAAGTATTGATATCCCTGGATCTAGTGGCGTGACAACCATGTAATGAATTTAAGCAATGCTTACACTTATAAAATCTGGAAAAAAATTACTGCTAATGTTTATAAATTCAAAATTGTAAAAACAAGATTTTAAGAGGCAATAAATATAATTATAATTCGTCTGTTCATTCTATTCCCGCAGAAAGCAATAGACGTCTTGCTTACAACGCAAGATAACGAACATTGCCCCTACTACTGTATCTTGTAAAATTGTAATTACTGGCGGGTGGTGGTGGGAATGCTGGAAGTGGTGGAAACATGTTTGTGTAAGCATTCGTCGAATTCCTTATGCACCAACAAATGGTTTAACACTGCATAAGTTTGATCAATACAACAACCAATTTTTCTATTATTTTTTATGCACCTAACGGAATCTTGAATACATTCTTAAAATAAATCGTGCTTATTGATCTTGGTACTTTAATTACTGAATAATATTTAATGCTTAATTGAATATAAACAAAAGCAAAATTGATTCTACAAGTACTACGGAGGGTACTGACGAATGTTGATGTGAATGAGAGTGGGAATGTGCTAAGTGTTGGATACAAGTTTATGTAAGCGTTCGTCGAATTGCTTATATACTAATAAATGGTTCAACGTTACACTAAGTTTCATCCATTAAGAAAAATTTCAATATTTACATTGCTTACACTTAATTTTACCTCACTGCTAAAAATTATTGTCTAAAAATAGGTAGACCGTAAAAAGGCAGGATTTTTCGCGTTGACTTTAAGAAACTCTATCGTGTCACTCCTTTTACGTAGAATTTGTCCATGTCCCGACCCTTAGTTTCAAAATATTGATATAATTACATGCCTTGAATCCTATGCGTTTCTTTGAAATTTTTCAACTATTCAGGATTTTTTATATTCTTTTGTACACCCCAAAGAATGAATATTTTTAAAACAGTTTTTTAACAGTTTTCTATTGTACTACACAGCTAATGGAAGCAAAATTTTAATACAGGAAACTAAAATTCAACATGCAGATATAGCATATATTTTGAAAGTATTTATACTTTTTTTTTAGGGATTCAAGAGGAGAAAATTCGACACTCATACTTATCATCTACTTCCATGTATTTTGGTTGAATCAAAATTTACAGTTTTCGATGATACCTAAATGAAACAATAGAAATAATCCAGGTATCTAAACCTAGCAATAATTACCTATCTAGAGGATGTACATTATGCTACAAAATTTTCGACGAGAAACTCTTTCAAAAGAATGTGATTAAAAAGTATAACAGTAGGTGTACCTACCTACCTGAGTACCTAAGAACAATTCCTTCAAAAAATACCCTTCATTCGACGACTGAACATTATAATTACAACGAAAAATAATAAGAGAGAAAGGAGAAAGAAAAGACGAGGGAAATATGAAAATATTACTCATCCAGCGTAGATACGTACATAATATCTGTTGTAGCAGAGCAGAGTCGACGAACGTTAATTTGAAAATTTTGATTCATGTTTATCAAAAGAGATAAAAAAAAAACATGACAGCTACCTCAACGCCTGCGGATATTAGTGCATACAAACACCTTTTTCTTTCAACCTTTCAAACGGCTTCAACGTTGAAAAAAAAATCACATTTGTGTATAAAAGTCCAACTTTATTAGGCGTACATTCGCGTGACGTGAAGCGAGAAACGTAACGGTATCACGACAAATGTAATAAAACTTGATACTTACAGCGTTTTTTGAAAAATTCATTCCATGTGTATAAATTTTGAGTTTTTTTTAACCTTTTTTTTTCTTTTTTTACGACTCGTATAACTTTGAAATGAAAAAAAATGACGGATATTTTGCTTTCAGATGTAGCGAGACATATTAAAATGTCAAACTTAAAATTATTACTAAGCATTATCTCGATTTCCTTGCTCGACTCGTAATGATACCAATTTTGAAATTTACTAACCTTATCGGGATAAAAGCTGTCTCTCAATGTAATCTACATTCAGATATACTACGAAGCAAAGAGCAACTTTTACGTAATGAAGTAAAGGTCTAACGAGAGAAGCAATGTGGAATTTTATTAATTTCACAATAAAAAATACGAAAAAAAATTACGACTTTTGGAAACGATTTGGAAAAAAATTTTGTCTAGCTTTTTGATGATCCTTTTTTCTTTTAATCTAAGCAATTTTCAAAAGTAAATACCTATAAACCACATTATATACTTATCTGGATTCACTCTTCCATAAGAAAGGTGTAAAGATTAAACCAACTCGATATCTCTTCGTTTGGGTACCTCAGTCTGTTTCTCTTTTTTTCGTATGATATGAAAATTAATTCATTCGTAAATCTATGTAGTTAAGAATTTCAGAGGTTTCGTTAAGCTGCAATTAATTTTCTTTACTTTGCCAAGTTATTTTACACATGGAAAATGACTTTTAATTTTATCCGGGTTCATAAAATCTTTAGGGCTTAGGTTTGTAATCTTATTAACCAATGATGCAATTTGCTAAAGTTGCTTATACATGGAAAACGGTCTTATTTACTTTTCAAACAAGTAAACACCGTGTCTTGTTTCATTCTTATTAATTCAAGATATTATGTTAAGAGATGATCTTTCTAAACAAATTAGACTAACACTTTTGAACTTCGTCGTATATTTGACGAATGTTTAATATTAAAATAATTACGAGCATAGGCATCTCCTTCATTTTACTTTTTCCAATATGATTTTCTCACCATTTAAATAAATGAAAAATACTCAAGGGTAAAAAGTATGTATCTTATGTGGGTTATCGTACTAATGCTTTCACGAAATGCTGATTATCGTTATTAAAAATTAAGTACCTATTCGACTTGGATTCTATCCAAAGAACAAAAACGCGAATCGACCTTTGGACCTTTCGCCTTTACCTAGTATACGACATTGTCAACATTATTCAATATCTCAATAATAATTATCGAATGGTAAGTTATATTCATATTCCAAAATTTAACTAAAAGTAAAGATGAATTCTAATTTTTGAAATTATTACCTAACAAACAACGCCAATCAATTCCAAAAATATAGAAACCTAAAGTAGGTACCTACCAATCTAAATTTAATTTTTAAATTTTTATATGATTGTATTAGGCCTAAAATTTGTTGAAAATTAGTTTAAGACCGTACAGTAGTAGTACAAAATAATGCTAAAATAAATTTATAAAATATCAAAACCATTATCAAGTATGAACAAATTCTTTGAATAGATATATTTAAATTTTTTATTTAGATTTGCAAAACATGCCAAAAATATCTAGATTATTGCACTTTTTCGAAAGTTAAAATGTTTTTATTCGTGCTGCTACTTACTAGGATCAGAAAAACGTGTATACTTTAAACGTAATAATACCTTCGAAATCTAAGCAGAGCAACTCATGTTACACTCACGAATAATAGTTTTCTCTTTTTTCTTTCTTTTAGTAGTAACACTAAAGCATATAATTACACCAATCTGTTGAAATTTGACGCAATCTGAATGTTTGTACTGTATATATGTCTTTGGTGGGGAAGGAGTTCTTAGGTATAAGGTGTCCAAAAAATATTGCATTTTCCGTCTCTGAAAGTGGAATTTTATTGTTACTGTTTCTTCGCAAGTGTGAAATAAATTTTCGTATTTGACTGCGTGAACTGGAAGAAAATCTTCAATATTTCATGATAAATGGAAGTTCCTTTTTATACAGTACATTTCGCAGGGTGCTTCAAACATTCAACATTTATAGTGAGCACATAATTCGGAAGGCTCTAGAACACTGAACTAGTGGTACTTCTATTAGGAGGAGAGGAAAATCTTCAATCTGCGATGTGCGGTGTGCAAGAGGAATGGCAGAGCTCGTCAACCTGGTGAAGATAGCCAACAAGAAACTTGAACTCTATATTAATGCATCAAAAAAAAGTCATGGTCGTGAATCAATCCAAATTTTTTCCAGTTTATGCAGCCCTGAGTGAGTGCAAAAAGGTCACCCCTTTCGTTTATTTATGTAGGCGCCATCATCAAAGCAAATGGACGTTCATGGCGAAAATATGGCACCAAATCGCTTTGAGCAAATCAGCTATGACCAAACTACATATTAACGTCACATGTAATAATAAGATCTTCAGAAAGACAAGGAAGAGACTTACATGACCACTTATTTTCTTTGCTTTTCTATGTGTTCTAGAAACGTAGATGTTGAAGGAAAACGATAAAAAAAGAATTGATATCTCTGGAATGTGAGTCTGATGAAGGATACTGAGGATATCTTGGACTATGTGACAAACCAATATCTCAATCGTAAAGCGTGTTATACAAAACACGCATTCTAGAGTATTTTGGTCACGTGAACAGGAGAAAAATTGGAAATCTTGAAAAAGAAATTCTTTTCAAGAAGGCCCGTGGTAAAAGAAAGAGCAGATCCCCAACCAGGTGGTCTGACAATCATCAAAGCACGAATAGGCTTTATCAAAGTCAATGTCAACTTTTACCAGCCCTGAAGTTAGGTTTGGCAACTCTGCAGTATGTGGCCAACATCGTTAGAATCTTCGATCAAACAGCTAATGTTATAATAGACTGCTCGTTCAATGTTAAGATTTTCTCTAAACATCTACAAGGAAAGAAATAAAAATATTTGTTCTGCGCATGCGCTGGGTTGGTATAGCTGAACTACCATTTACCTCTGCATCCAGTCTGTATAAAAATCTCTTGTAAGCTTGTAAAAAAATTGCGATATCATGGCACTTATTTTTCATAAAATACTACTTTGTACTGACTTATTTTATGATTTTCTACATCAAAATTTACCAGGATTTTAACAACAAATCCGAACCCTAAAAAAACAGCTGTTTTAACCGGTTCAACTAGTTGTGAACAAAAAAGAACAGAATCAAAAATTTAAATTTTTATCAATAGAATCCAAGAACAGAAAACAACAACTCAAAAATTTGAAAATATATGTTAAAAAATCAAATTATAAATGAAATAATTCGAGAACAAACTTGAACAAAACTGAACTGTAGAACTGAATAGAACAAAAAACAGGGAAACAGTTGCCAATTCTTTTTGCTCATTTCATTTCTTTACCATTCAATGCCAAAAATTACGAAATTATGCTGAAAAATGAGTGGAAATTGACTAAAAATCATTGAAAATTATTCAAAATTGGGCAAAAATTTAACAAAATGAGATAAAAATGCAGAAAATACATCAAAAATCGCGAAAAAATGTGAGAATCAACTTTTTTGAGGACAATGGCTAGAAATGTCCGTTGCAGACGATCGGGGAGGGGGTTTAGACATCTTCTATACCGGCCCTCTGATTATATCGTTATCAGTGATTCTGAACAATACCAAGTCATATTCTTTCTTTAATATGCAAGGCACCACCAATAAGATATCAGGGAAAGGCGGTTGGTTCTCCCAAAGTATTCTGATCCTCCTCCTCTTGCCCACCCAAAGTTTTCTTATTTCTTATCGACACACAAGAGCGATTATTTGCCTCAAGTTTTGAATCAGAACAATTGGCAACTTTCATTTTTTTTCCTTAAAACTTTGAAAGATCCTGGAGAATATGCCTTCCAATATCTTGAGTCTTAAAAAAATATTGAATATAAACATTAAAAAAAAAATTACAGTTTACCGATTGATCAGCGTTGCTTCCTCCTGTGGTATTGCTACCCCCCCTTTCCCCGCCACCCTTCAAATCATGAAGTAAATAAAACTCATTCAAATTTTTTTTTACAGTTTAATTTCAAATGCAATGGATCTTACTTCAGGCACCCACTTGCTGATATTGCAACGTTGCTTTTTTACATTCATGACTTGTAGAGTTTTTGTTGGCTTGGCTTTGGCTCTGTATGGTAAGAACAGCTTTACTAGTACAGGATCACGATTAATGACATGCTGTTCTAGGTGCAATGTGATCTTAGGTGACTGAGATCTACTGAAAATGATGATGATGAAAGATTGAATGAAAGAGTAAGACACTCATAACCACTGGTCTAATTGATCTTACGAATGTACGAGTAGGTATCTTAGGTAAATAGATCAAAATAAAATCGTTACATTTTCTGCCTAAAACTGCCAAAAATACCGATGTAAAATCGTACATAGAAACACGAGAATCTCCTTCTTCCTTTTTAAGCCATTAAACGAGAGAAGTAACTCAAATGTAATCTGTGTTATCGCATCTAGGAAAAAAAAGCAGCTTTGTATTTTCACAACATGTCGTATTTTTACCATCGTACTCTTGTCTTATACGATAATAATCCTTTCAAACATGAAACATCACACAAAAAAGAACAATGCAGTCGTCATATTTTCCAACGACAGCGTGGTATTTCTAACTTGAAGCAAAAAGCATATTTTCAAAAGCTAAGATAGCCGTTAAAAAAAAATACCGCCTATACCCTAAGCTAATCTTACATAAAAATTACGTGACTCAAATTGTTAATGATTTCCCTTATTCTTTCTTCTGTTTTATTCAAAAAAAAAAAAAAAAGGAAATGTTTTTGATTAAAAAGAATAACGCGTAGATATATAAAACTAGACGGTAGGTAATAAATTCCTAATAGAAATACGCACAAAAACCCTGCAATATGTAATAACGTATAAAATGTAGCTATTCAAAATTTCATTTCAACGTTATTTCCTCGTATTATATAATATTTCACACTGTGTAAAATACTGAATGAAAATAATTAAAAGCCGATGCAAATTGCTAACAAAAAGATGGTTTATTATTTTTCGCTATGAAGTGAAATTAATTGCTTATCCGTCAATTTCATTTAAATAAGTAGAAAACTAGGTACCTAGCTAGCTAGCTACCTAGTTTTTAAAAAATGCTAATTATAAAAATCAAATAAACGATTTTTACTCACAAACTCGATAAACTTTTACTGTACACGGTATGGCTAATAAAAAATACGAAGAAAATTTCAGTAGAAGTTTTGTGTTACTTAATCAACGGGTAAAAAGAGGAGGGAAAAGAGAAAAAAACTCAATTGCTTGAAAAATTTCAGTTTTTATTGCCGTAGGATAGCGGAAAATGGATTTATTCTGACGAATAAAAATACTGGAGAGGAAAACAATTTTTCAAAACCATTCGTCATTTTTAAAATCCTAACGCAAAAAAAAATAAAACGATTATCGAGCAATTTATTGTTCCAATAACCGACCCTCGAGTTTATCTACACGAAATTGGCATTATTTACTAAGATGTAGAAGTACTTGTTATATACTTAGTGGAAAATTTATACTCGCTGTAAACTCAGATATAGGTTTCATCTAAATAAATTGAAACCTAAAATGATAAATTCCATGGAACAGCTTTTGGAGGAGGGTTGTTTTAATATTAAGTAGATTTAGTGTAAGTTTGGAGCTCGGTGAAATTCAAGATGGGTATTTTATTTTAGGTGAGACTATTAAGTATATTTACTCTAATTTTGATAACAGCTTAGCCTCAATTCTGTGAATCAGTTTATTTTCCTACAGCATAACATGAATACTTTTCTGAATAATAGAACACAGAACGCAGGATGTTTTCTTTTTCTACGGCATAACTGATCAAAAGCAACGAGAATTACCTATGGCTATCTGGATTTCGCTCATGTTTTACATGATTTCAATGTCTTGAAGAATTTTTACTTTACAAAAAAAAATTTATGATTTACATTGTACCTATCGTATTAAAATCTTTGTTTGTAAATAATTAATTATTGTAATTTTTGAAGTATTCTTTTTTCCCTGTATGTACCTTCGTTAATTTCCTTGAAGAAAATAGTAGTTTACTAATGTTAATCTTTGAAATATTGTGCTAAAGATATTTTAATTTTGGTTGATTTCCTTGCTTCCATAGTTCCATATTTCAATTTTTTTTTAATAAAAATTTTGTTGATGATTGATACTAATGCTTCAAGTAATCGTAGGTTTTTTTCTTTAATTAGAATCTTCAAATAATTCACATAAAATCATTGTGATTTTATTTAAAATTAAATTTTTCTCTTCTAATTCTTCGATACAAGTAGAAAGTTTTAAAACGAAACAGAACCGTATTTAAATGATTGATTAAACTCGATAGATTGTAAAAAAAAAAAAAAAAAAAAAATTATTTTCAAAATGAAATATAGGCGTTGTGAAAATTTTATTCGTTGAACCAGCATTAAAATATTATAAAACTTCGCAGGATGTAAGTCCAATGGACAAATAAATAAAGTAGGTAATACTGAAATTAGTTCACCTGAATGGGTATTTTAGTATGATTGTTGAAAACCTCAAATTGTGGGAATGAAGACATACGTTAGGTTTTTATTTCCTTTTATATTTATCTTCACCTTGTAAAAAAAAATATAAACTGGATTTTACATCAAAACTCAGCCAACACCTTTGTTAAATGAGATTTTATCCCGAATTAAATTGCCCACTTATTCGGACTCGACGAGTAACTCGATTCATTTCATGTTTACATTTAAGTGATTAAGGAAACAATCAGCCTTTCGCAAATTCCAACGAGTAGATTTTTTTCCCTCGAGAACTGAGTTTATTTAAACGTAGACTGAAAGAAAGCTTCAGAATATAAGTAGGTAAGGTATATTACCTACAGGGCCCGTATTTCAAGAATGAATTTCAAAATCGAGATTTTCTTTCTCAAGAATCTGAAGCAGGTTGTCATAGGTTTAAGGTATTAAGCTGGATGGGTTGATAAGTAGGCTGGTACCTTACAAAGTATACCTCAAGGATAGTTAAGGACTTCTTAACGTTTCAGATTTGTTTCAAAATACCAGAAGCATTCCGCTGAGAAGGAAAAAAGCGTGTTTTACCTGAATGAAGCATTCTCTTGTGTCTGTCTTTTCGATAAAAATGAAATGTTGAGCCATGTACTTCGACATTCATTATGTTGCCTACAGGGATTTTTTTCTAGTCATTGTAAACGAGAAACAATGCTGTATTATGTGATATTACGATCTTACGCATGGACTTCCAATTAGTTTTGACATATGCATTTGTAAAAGTTTAATTTTCGTTTTAAGTAAAGTGGTAAGAAAATTCAGATTATTTTATAAAACTCTGCAAATGAATATTTGTTTTCAATGCATAATTTCACTTTCGATAGTTAAGTACTTGCACTTTTGGGAACATTAGAAAAAATTAATAATTAATAAAAGGATCATTATTACTCGATAGATCATAGTAACTACGTCTATCAAATTTTGTAATCTTAAGATGAAGAAAAACATAATTTTATATTATGTAAGTACCTACATTTAATTATCATTTAACATGCATCGCATAATCTGCAGAAAGAATAAAATATGATATGCATAATAATCAAATTTAATTCACAAGGCTAAATGTTCATAAATTGGTATGGTTAAACAAGGAAGCAGAGATGAGTATGTATTAGTAGGAGTGCCAACTTACAATTAGTTGCATAAATTCAGAATTTACTTATCATGTTATCAGTTTTTCAATAAATTGTTTCATTATTCCAAATCGAACTAAATTTCCAATAAGACAAATGATTTACATCTCCCACAGTTTCATTCAAAATTTGATATAAATGCCAGACATGACATTCACATGTACGAATAAGTAATTTTCTTACCAAACAATTAGTTATCAAGTTATATTCATGTACTTGATTTTTTATAATTTAAAATAATAAAAAACAAATTTTAAAAAGAGAGTTACCTGTTTACGTGATGTCGAGCAACGAATTAGTCGTTGAAAAATTCTGGTGTATTCGAAAAAGCGAAAATTAAAAGCCGGCCGGCCGGCGGCAATCAATGTCGTTTACCCGAATGTATGGAATACCAATAACAAACTGTGGTAGTAAGGTAACCCATAGCATGTAGTACGCTCTGTAGTAAGAAGTACTCCCCTAAAATTGCCTACTTGTTTCCCCTTTTCCATTGCAAGGCCGGCGCCGACGCCATCAATGAAAGCGTCATATTTCGTTTTCCATTCCGCACAACATACAATGTTGACCATTTTACATTTCCTGGTGTTTTTCATAGATTTATTGGGCACTTTTTTTTTACTATTTTTGCTTTTTTTTTTTATTTCATTGATGCAAAAATCGAATAAAAATAGATTCAGTTGTGTTCTATTATTCATCATTGCAGTAAAAAAACGAATTAGACTATTTACACATTTGATGAAATGGATATGAAAAATGAACGAGGAATGAAAGTCAAGCGTAGTAGTTTTCAATCAGAAATACTGTAATCACAATAATGTTGATTTTATTACAACAATTGTAAAAATTTATAACGATACGCGATTATAAACACCATCCAATAGTTAATAACTCTCGGTATGTTTTTTTTTGTGTGTATAAAACTAGACAATGAACGACCATAACAAATGATTTTTATAGGTATTCCAAGACTAAACTTTAATTAAAAATTTTTTCTTAATGTACCTTAGCCCTTAAAATTTTACGATTTTCAAGTTTTTATTGCTAAGCGTTTTAAAATATAGCACGATACCACCGCACCGGTAAAATATTTATTCGCTTAAGAACTTAAACTTTTCAAAAATTACGTAAATTTTAATTTTTTTTTAGCAAAGAATTATAAATACTGGCGTAATTTTTAACAATCGTACCAGCTCTACATAGTTCATGTAGGGATGTCTTCTTCTATCACGTACTATAAAATAGCGAGGTTTTTCCATGAATTTTAATAAAGAACCGACAACCTTTTACGACCTTTCTGTTTTACAACATTCTATAACGGTGCAGCCACACTTTCATTTATCAAGTCTCTTGGTGATCCTTTAGAAAGTCATTTAAAATAGTATCGCAACATGGCATACTTTTACTTACCACTTTGCTCTCTATCAAAACGAACAAAAAGCACATGTTGTTTAATCTTTTTAATACAGAAATATTTTCATGGTAAATATTTCAGACGTGATAGAAATGAAAAAAAATCAATTTCAAATTCAACTCTCTGAATAGATCATTTGTGAAAAGTTCCGTTTTAAACTATATTTTCCCAAGAGAATTTTGTTGCATACTTTGTAAATAATACCGAATTATGTAGTAGTATCTACAGTTACGGTGTATTAGAAATGAAAGGACGTCCAATAACATAGGATCATTAGTACCTTTTCTTTTTTCTTTTAATTTTAAATAATAAAAATACCCTGGCGGTACGTTTTAATAACGTAAAAAAAACAGACGTTTTTAAACCTATTGAAAACTTTTGAGACACGAGGCCAGCCGAGTAATTTAAACGAGTCGTCAAAAAATTCAGGAAAATGTGTACATCATGAAATGAAAAACCGTTTTAAAACAACTTAATTTATTTGAAAAATTGATAAATCACGAATAAGTGAATTCTATCATTAATACAAAATTTATTACAAAATCGATCTGAAAGCAACCGAACAAAATGAAAAAAAAAACTAACATTCAAATTATAAGATTTTTTGACTAAAAAAGATTTACACTAGTTTTGTTGCCGATCTAATTATAATATTAAATAAAACATCGTAATTATGTACAATAATAGAAATTAAAATGTACGATAAAATGAGGAGAGAAAATAGGAAAGTTTTATCTTAAACATTTAAGGCGAAGCTATTTAAACAAAACATATTACAGAGCATAACAAAAAGATAAACGTGAAATGAATGATTTTTTGCATCCTTTTTTCCATGCGCTACATGAAAATGCACACCCTCAACAAAACATTTTCTACGAATCGTCGATACACTTACAAACGTAAAAAAAGTTGTAGTAAATAAATTATATAATTCTTTTATAAATTTCAATAAAATGCGAATATTCACTTCCGCGTTATTAAAATGATAATCACAATAAATTATAATGATGCGAAACTTTCGTTAAAATAAGTACCGTACTTCTCCGATGTTTTAATACGTACAAATGTCACATGAAACAACGAGTCTGTGGTAGAAGAAAATTACTTATATGGTGTTATTCCATATACCGTAATCATCTTGAAATAGCGTTAAGAAGAATCCAATGTATGTGAAATATATCACAGTGTTTCCTATCAACGTGAGGAAGCAAGCCGACTGCTCAATCTACACAGAAAACAAGATACTTTGTTGAAATCAAATACCGGTTTGAAATACTGTCAATTAAAACGACAGAGATTCATTCACTTACCGTAGGTTCTTTAGTTCTAGCCATGATCATTGGTAAAGCGAATGACGAAACAACTAGACCCATGGTAATGAATATGGCAAAATCCATACACGATTGTTGGGCATTACCAAATCTTTCCTGCTGTCTACGTGCAATTAAAGTAGGAATTGGGGCTAATATATAAAATAACAATACTATCATAGGCCACCAAACTCTGTAAAATAAAAAAATTACAACATGTAAAAAGAAGGTACATCATACAGAACACAATACATACTACTGAAAACACACATACTTTGCAGCTGGTAACGCACAAGCCAAGATAACAAACGTCATGCCAATGGATCCCGTAAATGCAAGAGTGACTAAGCTGTAAAAAGAAATAATATATAATTTATTCACTCGCAGTTTATATCTTATATAAGTACAATAAAGTAGAAAAATAACTTACGCTGCAATATGAACATCGTGGAGGATTATGAAACACAGAAACAATTTATTAGAATTTTACATTAATAGAAAAATTGAATACAAATAGCAATAAATAAAGTCACCACAAATCGGAGCGGTGAATCAATACTTTAAATCATATAAGCGTACGCTTACCTTTCATACTAGCCATTTCGAATCTTCGTAGTGCTTCACTGAAAGACTAAAGCTATCTGTTGGTGAAAAATTTGTTCGGTAGTTGGAATTTATTTGTGATTATTACAATAAGTACCAAAGTTCATTACGACTTGACGCAAATGAATTTTAATTTTTTAGACACGGAATATACGAAGAAGGAATGAAATACAAAATTGAATGAATAATCCAAAACCAATTTGAGAAAAAAATTGAAAACAAAACAATGATAAAGTCAAGCTTCGTCATAATTTAATGCCAGAACTTTTTTATAATACGATTGCAATCTGTTTTCATTTAAAATTTTTTTAGTTTTTTGATAATTTTTCATGAAATGTTGATGTATTGCGTAAAAGTGCTGTTGTCACTTCTCAAAAAATTCCAACAAGAACGTCGATACGTGTCGCATGTAAGCAAGTGTAGCCGTGTTCCGTTTTAATTTATGGCATTTATGTACAGAAGAAATTGAAGCTGACGGCGATAAACAGTAATACTAGTTGTTCGATTACCACTGTAACAGTTCTCCATACTTCTGAAAAGTATTTCTTCTTTAACTTTTAATAAAAATGGTACGTATCATTCGAAAAATCAATCTTCTTTTTTCTGCGATCGTGAGATTTCTGTGTTTCGTAGATGCTATTCTGATCATCTTACTTTTAAAATTATTCGAAGATTTCCTTCCCAAAGATTCATTTTGTTCTATATTTTACGCTTTTATTTTGTGCTATGTATGCTTGGACATATCTAAGTTAATGTAGAATTATCAATTACTTTATTTTTACAGCCAGCCGCAGCTAGTGCCACCTCCGTAGGAGCTGGGTCCAGATCTCCGTCGAAACCCTCTGGTGCCAGAATTCCAGGTGGTTCAACCGTACGTCAAAGGTGAGAAAGAATTGATATATGATGGGCTACTTTTATTTTCCAATTCGGTTTCATTATCTTTGTCATGTATTGTGTTGATTGTTTCAGGAAATCAACTACTACTGCAAGTAGAAGTCGTGCTGCTGGTGGAGCTGGAAGTGGTGGTATGTGGAGATTTTACACCGATGATTCCCCCGGAGTAAAAGTGTAAGTGATTTCATTAATTTTTAAAGACTTATCTCAATGAAGATTTTTGCTATTATTATTTTTTTTCTTATTTTCGATAGTGGACCTGTTCCTGTGTTAGTGATGTCGTTGTTATTCATTGCTTCCGTATTTATGTTGCATATCTGGGGAAAATATACGAGAAGTTGAAGATGTTTTCCATTAATAAATACTGTTATTTTGTAATGTTTTTTAATGGATATTATTTAGATATTTATGTAAATAATTGAATTATGTGTTATAATTGAGGTATTGATTATTCATCGTTTTGTACTATACATTTTCTGGAAATAAAATATTTATTTAAAAGTTGAATTTTGCTATTGTCTTATTATTCGGTATAGATTGTAATTTTATCATAATTAATATGTGTTTTTCGTCAGGAGTTTGAATTCGCTCATGGTCACTGCATTACATTAACTTAAAATAAATTTTATTTGTTCGGCCATGTTGAATATCTCATCAATCTAACTTGATTTAAACTGCAATTATTCACAAAATTAATAAATAATTAAGGACTAAGGGAGAGCAGGTTTCAAATTCCGATAGTATTGTCAATCTTGTTATTCTGCTTGATTAACCATTGCGCCGAATAATTCGCGCAGTGATGAAGTGTCAAGTAGCATGCGCCGAATAATCTTATCAGAAAATTGTTATCATTTTATGTGAGTGGAAAAGTGTTTTTTATAAATTTAGTTTTCAAATAATATAAAACGGTTTCAAAATTCAATTCGATAGTTTTCATCAATAAAATTGAAACTCATTGTGATAAAACTTATTTTTACGTAATGTATTGAAATTTCGTTGGTGTAATGGGTCCTCCTCCTATTGTAACCGGGATTTCGCCGAAAGAAGGTCCTCCTGGGACTAGAGTGACGATTAGAGGCGAATATTTAGGCCGAGAGCAGAATGATTTAATTGGTATGTTATCTATTTGTTTGTACAGAATATGAAGTTTTCAGAATTATAATTAGATTTGTAACTGTTATAATTTGACTAGGTCTATTGATCTGCGGATGTGATTGTTTGCTATCTGCTGAATGGAAATCAACAAACAAAATAACCGCTCGTTCTGGCCCAGGTAAAGGACGCGGTGATATAATAATCACAACTAAAAGCGGTGGCAAAGGTACTTGCACTGTACAATTCCGTGGATACCACGAAACAATTGGACCGCTGAAAGAAAGTGCAGTTTGGGTAGAAGAAGCACCTTTACCTGGGTTGTCTTGGGGACATCGATCATTATCACATTCTACGTATCATTTGGAAGATCCCCTCGGTTTGTCCGTTGAGGAAAACGAGTAAGCGAAATTCTCAAATTAATTTACTTTCTTCAGTAGCTGGAATCGCAGTCGATTTTGAATCATAGATTTAATTTTTTTTTAGAAAAAAATTCCCCGAAGATGATTTACATGAAATGTTTCCCGACGGATCGGGTGATTTGGCGGCTGAAAATTTTGAACCGAATTGGTTTTTATTAGAACATCATCATGCTACTTCATTTGATGACCTTAAAGTTGGTTTGTCTTATTTGAAACGAAAAGTAGAAGGTCAAAGAGAAGGACAACTTTCATTCTTAAAAGTCAGTATTATTTTGAAAAAAAATATCGAGAAGTATTGCAAATCATTCATTTGTTTGATTTTATGTTGTAGGATAATGTAAGTTCGGTGATGGAACAAATGGAAACGTTGTTCATGTTAAAAGAAAAATTTGAAGAAGATAAATTTAAACGAGAAGAGCTCACACAGAATGTAGATAAAGCTATAAACGGTTTGTTATTGCACTTTTTTTAAATTTGATTTTTTTTTTGTATTTCTTCATTATTATTTTGATGAATTATAGATTCTTTGCACGATGCCAAGAAAATATTCGAGGATGTGTTGTCTAGAAGAGAGAAAGCCGATGCCACTCGAAACGCTCTCGCTGTAGTTACGCGTTATAAATTCTTATTTTTCTTACCAGTAAATATCGAACATAATATAAAACATGGTGATTACGATTTAGTCATTAGTGATTATACCAGAGCTCGCAACCTCTTTGGCAAATTTGAAACGCCTGTGAGTAGTAGATGGATAACGAAAACGAAATATTAAGAAATGAACAAAATTAATTGACTTTGATTTACAGATTTTTAAACAAGTTTTATCTGAAGTTGAACAAAGAATACAAGACCTGAAAATTTCATTGCGTTCAAAACTAGAAGAAATGCCTGTCACTTTGGAGCAACAAAAAAAAATTATTAGGAACCTAATGGTATTAGGAGTTGAAGGAGATCCTGGTTGGGATGCTATTAGTTATACGTACAAATATATGAATAATCAACTTTTGCTCTGTCGCGAAGACCACGTTTCTGCAGAATCTGCTCTATTTGATGTGGAATCTGGTAATCAGTTGAAAATTTTGTTAGCTATAAATTTTTTCATTTGAAAGTGTTTACGAATCGTTTAATAAATTTTCAGGTAAAGTTAAAACTGAATCAAATTCGGAGAAACATCATAGTCGAACATCCAGCGGTAATTTTCCTTTCGATGTTCAGGTAAATTACAATTTATTTGTGGTTTTTACTCTAGATTCATGTGCTGAATTTTTTTATAATTTATAGAACAATACACCTCCTAGAATTGCTTTTGTAGAAGAAATCATCGAAGTTGTTCTTGTAACTTTGCCTGAATTTTGGAAACTTGGACAATGTTACTTCAACGGTGAATTACAGATCAAACCTGATAGGACTAAACAACAAGAATTCAAAGTAAATTCCTATCTAACTGACAAATCTTTTCAAAACATCCAATTGATAGTAATTATTTTTGAGTTAGCAAAGTGTAATCCGAATAATAGAGCTATCTTGCAATCTAATAAAAGCAGCTATATTCTCTGCGACCGTTGAAAATGAATATCAGTGGCCTCAGTATTCTTCTTCAAAGCAATTAGCTTTGGCTGAAACAATTTCAGTATGGTTACCGCATTGCGTACGGTTGGTTCAGTCTATGTACTCGTCATTGCTCAAAATGGAAATTCCTAAAGAATCTGTAGATCTGACTGTGAAATTATTGCTCGACTTACGGTAAGAATTTTCCTATTTTAACGTCGGTTTTTTTTAATTATTTTGCCATCATTTATTTATCGATTTACAGAATCCACTCAATGATAATGGAATTAAAGAAAACTGCTGAAAGTGTCAAAGCTTTAGGAAAAAAAGAAAAATGGCAATTGGATTTCGACGGAGAACACGGCGCTATTACTCAATTACCTAATGAATTTGAAGATTTAGTTTCTAAATCGATTAAGAGAATTAAAGAATCTGCTTTAGAGGCAGAGAGTAAAGAATCGTCCGCTTTAAATAATCCCACTGCTAAACAAGAGTTTATCACCCTGATTAACAGAATATTTCGTAATTTCGTTCAGGTAATCTTTATTTAAGAAAAAAACAAATCTTGATGTATTTTTTCATGATTAATTTATTCTCTAATTATAGACTCTTGAAGTCCTGGGGATGATTAGTCAAGATCATGAACAAGCTGTTGCGGTTTCCCAGCTCATCGGGTCTCCAACTCCGTATTCTGAAAAAGAATCTACAGATTTGGTAAATCGATATTTTTTCGCTTACTTTTCGCATTTCATCGTAGCCATCTTACGCTTTTATATTTATAGACTTGGGAGCAAAGATTATTAGCAATGCTGAGTAATTGTCGTTACACGAGAATTGTGATTTATCCCAAATTGTCGTTTTTGTTCCGCCATCACGGTCTTCCTTCTACCGACGAGCCAATTCAAAAATGCGCTAGTGA
This sequence comes from Ferrisia virgata, assembly GCA_900060175.1. Lineage (NCBI taxonomy): Eukaryota > Metazoa > Arthropoda > Insecta > Hemiptera > Pseudococcidae > Ferrisia > Ferrisia virgata. The sequence goes on from FIZR01008376.1 coordinate 53,892, forward strand.
TCTATCAGTTTTAGAAAGAAGAATGATAGAAACGTATGTGGAACTAAAAAGCGATCCATTAGTGGGCACCATTGAACCATCTATGTATTTAGGACACTTCGAATGGGGCATGTGCCCCAAACCGTCCGATTTGAGACCTTACGCTAAAGAAATTTTAACCAATGTTACTGCCGTTTATGCCGAAGTACGTTTTTATATCGATGTAGTTAAATGAAATAAAAACGCAAAATCAATTATTTTTTATTTTATTTTATTTTATTTTTTCATTACAGGTTCATAGGTTTGTACCGAAGCTTCTGTACCATATCATATCCCAAATATTGGAAACCGTTGCTGAAGAACTATTTAGATTAATGTCATGTGTGACAAAATTCAATAACAATGGTAAAGTGCAAGCTAGGATCGATATAATAGGATTACATAACGTACTCAAGCAATTTATTACGGAAAATGCTGCGTAAGTTGAGAAATATATTTTTAGCGGAAATCTGTATTATTACTTTGAGTGTTTTTTTTCTTCAGGAATTTTTTTAAAGATGCTCTGGACGCTGTACCGGAATTAAATAACGAAGAAAATAGGTTTGTGAAATATCTTTACAAACGTTTGTTTAATTTAGTGGTCAAGTGAATGATAAACTTGAATTTTTAACTGTTCTTTTTATTTTTAGTTTCGTCGAAGAAATATTGCAGAACTTTATGAAAAAAACTAGTTTACAATTGTCTTGTTTCACCGCAATTTCTCAAGGTGAAGAATGATTACGAAATTATTATTAAACAATAAACATCTATTCATAATAATGCAATTTAATATCAGAATATCTAGATGATATAGGCCTATAATTACTAGTATAATATGCATTTGCTGGATATTAGTCATTCAAATTAAACTCATGATGCATTTCTGACTAATAACTGCGAATCTAGTTTAACTCGAAGTATTTCAGTATATTACATTATACTTTAGAAAGTATCATTCTTACGTGTATCTTGGCTGTGAATTGAAATTTCTCATTTCAATGCGTCTTTAAAGCTTGAAATTGTTATGTTCCATATTTTTCATATATACTTTTTTTATATCACGGTTTTGACTCAATTATTGTACGTATCTATTACCTATTTATTGAATTACATTTATTACAATTATTGTCAGATTTTTTTTAATCATTGAAATCCCCGTGCTAGAACATATCTTCAGATTGAAATATGGTAGAACAAAATAAATTTTCTATGCTCATAATCTTATTCCGGTCACAAGCCAACTGACTGAAATTAAATTTCAATTTCAATTTCAATTTTTTCATTTACGCAGTTGTGGCAACGCTATGATACTAAATAGAAAATAATAATAATATAAATAAAAATAAGATAAAACGAAACAATAATTGTTGATAAACGAAAGGAAACGAAAGTAAAAATACATAGAATTAAAATTGAATGAATAAATTTTTTAAATATTTTCTGATAAAATAAAAAAAAATGGAAAAAAATGTATCCTGTTCTATAGAAACGCAGATTCCCAGATTCACTCGAAAATTTTTTTTATTCTATTTGGAAGTTGATCTCTCATAAATACTCCTCTAAAATAAGGTATACTGAATTCTTTTGCATAATTTATCAACTGCATATCTGATAAAGGTATGATAGGTATATTCAATTTTTTTTTTAGGATTGATATAAAAACCTTGTCCCTCTATTTTTTTATTTCTAGCTTTAGATGCATTA
>FIZR01008377.1:0-90829 GCA_900060175.1 Ferrisia virgata
AAAAAAATCCCCCTTCGGCACCAAAAAAAAAAAAAAAAATGAATAAAAAAGCAAGGTGTCGAAGGGGGATTTTGTTGAAATTTTAAAAATCTGGGTTACCAATTAGGGAAGCAAAAATGGTAAAAATATAGCCTAAAATTGAAAAAATCAAGGCTGTGATAAAACATGATTTTGGGTGATTTAAGAGTGATTTTAAGGAAATTTAGTGTGTTTTTAAAGAAAAAGAGATATGTTGAAAAATGATGATTTAAGAGTGATTTTAAGGTAATTTAGAGTGTTTTTGAAGTTTTTTCAGGGATATAGATAAAACTTTCAATCGGTTGTTGAAGGGTTAAAAATAAAATAAATACGGATAGGAAACTGAAATTGTTTTTATCGGTTATTTAATAGATGAATACAAGATAAATTCGGTTGGAGAACCGTTGAAAAAAATCTGGGCCAGGATCAGGTATAATACATACTACTCAAATGACTTAATCATCACTTTGAGTATCGTTTTTCCCAATGTGTCTAATTGGTACGACGTATGCGCAGTAAAATACAAATACGAATAAAATGTTTGAAAAATTTTACCATGTCTTCAACTATGCATAATTATGCTGGCCTACTGAGTAAACACAATATAAATTAGGCACATATTTTATTCATTATTAATTTATTTTCGTTTTCGATATTACAGCCTGATTTCCTTGAGATCACTCGCGGGTAAAAACATTGTATCACATACCATAATAATAAAAAAAAAAGTGTAAATGAAGAGAGTGGGTACTAAGCGCACGTGAGAATATTAAATAATACTCGGTTCAATGAATTCAAGAAATCCGTTAACTGTTGTCAAACATGTCATTCGCACGTTGTAACTTTTTTTATAATACCTTTATTCGACTTCCCATGAGTAATTATCGGAAGGTCAAGTTCATGGGTGAGAAAATTGAACACGAGTTTGATAGAATCGCGATCAAGGTCAGCAGCAGTACAACTCGATAGTCTAGACACCGGCTTTTCCTTACGATACTGACCATGTATTATACTTTACTCTTGTTATTGAAAAAATCCCACACAGTGTAATAGTTTGGAAATGCAATCTATCAAGTATCAAAAAGATGGAGCTTTTTTCAGTTTCGCAGTTTCAAAATTTGACTCAATGTAAAACTTAATTCTTTCCAGAAATTCGTTAAAAAATTCAGAAAATTGATCAAAAATAATGAAACAATTTTGAAAAATGGATGAAAATTTACTCAAAATATGAAAAAAAAAAAACGATCAAAAAACCACATGTTCAGGGTTGTTAGAGGATGTAATCGGACTAAAAAGTCGCGACCCCCAAAAGGCACATCTAGGGCCCTTACTGAATGTACATTCCAAAATTTCAACTTCCTAGCGCATTTTGGTGGAGAGATAGGAGACGAACAGTCTGTTTTCAAGGTCAAAAATGGGGCAAACCCTCACATCTTCCCTCCTAATCGACAGGGGAGATTGATTTTTGGAGATGTTATGCAACTTTGGACTCCCTATTGATTTACTATAAATTGAATAATTTTTGTGTTTTTGGCCCATCGGCACTCCCTCTCCCAAAATGGGGTAAAACTGAATTTTGACTCAAGATCATCACAACTCATACATATCCATTTCGCTGCCAAACTAAAGCGATGCTTTTTTCCCAAACAGCATCGAGAATAGGAGGGGTTCAATGGGGTTAAAAGGTCAAAAACCCCAAAAAGCACATCTAGGGGTCCTTACTGGCTGTACATACCTAATTTCAACTTCCTAGCCCAATTTGGGGTGTAATGAGGCCCAAAAGTCAATCTAGGGTTCTTACTCGATGCAGATACCAAATTTCAGCTCTCTAGCTCTGCTTGGAGGAGAGTTATACGAGGAACAAACTCAAAAAACCCAAAAAATGATCAAAAAACCACATTTCCGGGGCTGTGAGGGGGTAAAATGGAGCTGAAAAGTAGGGACCTCCAAAAGGCACATCTAGAGCCCCAACTAAGATGTATATAACATATTTCAACTTTCCAAGTCAATTTGGTCGAGAGATAGGGGAGGAACAGCCCTTTTTCAAGGTCAAAAAGGGGAAAACCTCAATATCTCCCCTCCTAATAGACTTGAGAGGTTGATTTTTGGATATGATATACAATATTAGATTCTCTATTGATTTACTTGAGAAGGAATAATTTTTGTGTCTTTCGCCCCTCAGCACCCGCTCTCCCAAAATAGGGTGAAACTGACTTTTGACTCAAGGTCATCCCCACTCATATATATCTAATTCGTCGCTAAACTGAGCCGATTGACCGAATTTTAAGCGATTTTGGTCAGTATGGAGCAGAGTAAATGATTTTAATGTTCTGTGGGGAAAAAATAAAAATAAAAATAAATATCTGACACAGCCAAAAATGGTCTAAATAGCCTTTTACGGCCTCGAAACGGATTTTGTTGATATTTCCTCCTCATTCGCCGTTGGTCGATAGACTGTAATAACCTGGTTTTCATTGACAATATGACATAGAAAATTAGGCTAAAAATTGTTAAAAATCATTAAAAATTGGATTAAAATTTAACAGAACATGGTTTGAAAATACAGAAAATGAATCAAAAATCACGAAAAAAGTTTTGAAAAAGGTGAAAGTAGATCTAAAATATGAAAAATACAGTTGAAAATCGTCGAAAATTAAATAAAAAAGCGACAAAAATGCGTAATAAATTCCGAAAATTGACCAAAAATCACGAACAAATGTTGAAAAATAGGTGAAAATTGAACCAGAATATTAAAACAAATCGTTAAAGACCAACGAAATTTTGGTGAAAAATTATTGAAAATTGGTTAAAAATTGACATAAATGAGTGAAAAAGGTGGAAATTGACTAAAGATCATAAAGAATGATTGAAAATGGCTTGAAAATTGAAGTAAAATACGAATGAATCCTTAAAAATAGTCAAAAATCCGTCAAAAATCACGAAAAAATATTAACAACTGGGTGAAAATTTAATAAAAATTATGAAAACTGGTAGAAAAATGTATGGAAATTAGCTAAAATAGAAAAAAAAAACGCTAAAAGTCATCGAAAATTAATCAAAAATTACAAAAAAAATGTAAAATTCCTTAAACATTGTTAAAAATTATTTTAAAATTGGATAAAAAAAAATTATCTAAAATCACGAAAGTTTATTGGAAAATGGGTTAAAATTGGCCTAACATATGAAAAAAGAATCTATTAAAAATTATTGAAAATTCATGAAAAATGATGAAAAATGCGAAAAATTAACCGATATCACGAAAAAAGATCATTAAAAATCATCGGAAGCTGAGTAAAAATTTGACAAAAAATGGGAAAAAGTGCAGAAAATTGATCAAAAATTGTCAAACATCATTGAAAATCATCGAAAAATTAGTAGAATTGAATGCGTAAGAATCCAGAAAATTGATCTAAATTCACGAAAATATGTTGAAAAATGTACAAAAATTCTACAAAAATATGAAAAAAATCCTTACAAATCAACGTAATTTTGGCAAAAAATGATCGAAATTTGGTTATATATTTAACTTGAAGAGACAAAAAGTGCAGAAAACTATCACGAATAATTGTAGAGAAAAGTAAAATTTGCACCCCTTTTCGCTGAAATATCTAGATTTGTGGTCAATAAGCTGTGAATTTTTCAAAATCGTTTTAGAAAATTTGTACAACTTTTGGGTACTTACCTTAAGTAATTTTGCGAATTGCGTCAGACGTTCTTACTCTCAAAGAACCTTTCAAATCGTTTCACTATTTTTGCTAGCAACAAAATGAAAATAGAAAGGATGAAATACTTCAAATGTATGTGGAAAAAGTTGACCATCTACTTTATTTATGTACTTCACGTTTAACATAACATGTGCCTATAGGTATACTTAGAATAAAATAAGTGTAAAAGTTTTAAACAGATAAGTGATGATTTATGAGCCATATAAAGAATGATATTTTTTAATGATTGATTGAATCCAATACCCATTTCTTCAGTTGTTTTCGTTCGATTTTACCACTTACAGTTTTGGGTAATTCATCAACAAATACAACTCCACCTCTTAGTTTCTTGTAAAACGACAAGTTTTCTATGCAAATAGAGATATTAATACAAGTATATTATTCATTCCATGTATTAACTAAGCATATACATATGTGATATGTATTTAAAAATCAACAGACACACTTAAGCCCATGGTGCCAGGTGCCTATTCAAAAAAAAAAATATATATATATATATGGTAACACCGAAGCTTTACTCGGATTCTTCTTACCTTCAACATATTTTTGAATTTCTTCCTCTGTTATCTCGTATCCATTTTTTTTAACAACGTAGGCTCGTGGTAATTCTCCACATAGCTCATCAGGTACTCCTATAACTCCAACTGACTCGATACTAGGCAGTTGAAGCAATAAAACTTCTATCTCCGAAGGTGGTACCTCGATTAAATTTAGGTACATTAAAATCAGTTCGAAGGATCGTAGGTATTTATGCTCGGTATGAAAACATAATTCACAAAACGTGATCTACCTGATACCCTTTATACTTGATTATTTCTTTAATTCTATCAACAATGTAGAAATCCCTATCTTCATCGTAATATGCCACATCTCCACTGTGCAACCATCCTTGCGCATCAAAAGGTTTAATTTGGCTGGAGCCTTTGATCCTGTATCGTTTCATTAACAACGGACCTTTAATACAGTATTCTCCAAGCTCATTAGGTCCCAAAGAGGCTCCAGTTTGTAAATCAATAACCTACGGAGAATGTAATGATACCAGTACAATCGGCAATGAATCCCCAATAATGTGTATAAGCCTACCTTGGCCATCATTCCTGGTAAGATCCTTCCAGTAGTGCCTGGTTTACTCGTAGGCAATGATATCATATGCACCGAGGTTGTCTCTGTCATACCATAAACTTGTGTCACGTGGCAATTGAAACGTTTTTTCAAAGTTTCTTCGACATTTCGAGTAATAGGACCTCCTCCGTTGGATATTAATCGAATGCTCGATAAATCGAAATCATCCACTAGGGTGCTTTTTGATAATGATACAGCTATCGTTGGCACTATGTACAACGTACTGATCTGTACATAAAATAGTAAATTCACATTTCGATGCTGCAAGGTGGTGAAACAATAAATGAACACTCTAATGGAAGGGACACCTACTCTATAATTTTCAATGTAACGTAGAAAATCTGATTCGGTGTAATTCCTCATCAGTACGTACTTATGCCCCAAGACGAAACAAGATAAAAGGCAAAATAGCCCGTAGGTATGACACATTGGAAGTAATCCGGATACCGTGTTGTTGTCTGGGAATGTTATGATTTTTTCGCATCTGCAAATCGAAACGTAGGTAAGCAAATTTTAATTTAGAATTTCAGAAGGTAGGTGGAGGGGGGGGGAGGGTTGTATCGATACTTCACAAACCTGTACGCTTCCAATACTAAAATAAACGATTTATGAGATATTTCGACTCCTTTGGATAAACCAGTCGTGCCACTCGAATATAAAATTAATGCCGTCTCATCGGCATCAGCCGACGTTTGAATTATATTCCCATTTTCAATGTCATTCGAGCGTTTAGAATGGTCCATGTCGTCCAAGTTAATAATGTGTTTTATATAATCGCACGAGTGAGATAAATTTTTCACTTTTTTAAACGTTCTATCGGTGCTGATGACGGTGCTAGGTTTTGATATGGAGAATACGTGCAAAAGTTCATCTGTAAAACGTAATGAATAATACCATAGAAGAGAGCATATTATTTCGGATTGATTTTCTGTCATATTGTGAATGAAAACCATCCTTTCCCGAAACTAACATGATTAACATGACTCAATACCAACCAAAATTGGTCAAATTCCCTAAATGAATATGGATCGGCACCAGACTAGTTGTATATGGGTGGTAAATACCTTGGATCAAAATTCAGTGAGGTCCAATTTTTAGAGAGGGCGCTGCTAAGAGAGAAAATCTTTAAAATCTTTTATTTCTGAACTATTCGATAGATCATCACAAAGTGAATAAAATATCCAAAAATCACCCTCCTGCGTCAATTAGGAACGGAAATATGGACATTTTATATGTACCTTTTTAGGTGGAGTTCAAGGGGAGATAAGTATGGGAAGAACAAATGTAAAAAATAACAAAACACCCTCGTGAACCACTTCTTTGGAGAGATAAGCTCATGCAACAGGGTGGAAAAGTCAAACCCCGCAAAAAACGTAAATAGAACCTCTGATAAACTTAAAATACAAATTTTAACCTCCTACTTCAATTGCAAAGGAGATCAGTATGGAAAGAACAACTTCAAGAGATAAGAACCCATCCTCACAAACCACTCCTTTTTTGTAAATTTTAAGTTTTCAGCACCATTGCACCCCTTATAGCTTCGACCAAGTAATACTAATTTCTTGGGAAGTTTTTTTCACTTGTCGCGTTTGTCTCTCCCATATCTCCCCTTTAAATCAAGGTAGAACGTAGAAGGTTGAAATTTGGTGCATAGATTTGCTTTTTGGTTGTTTTAACTTTTTTGCATTCCTTCATAGTCCAAAAAAAACACGGTTTAGAGGGTTATTTTTGTTATTTTTCGAGTTTGTCCAAGTTTTTAGCAAGGGGGTAGAAATTTTGCATGTAGATTTAGTAGAATCACTAGATTAGTCTGGAGGGGGAATGGTCAATTTATCACGATTATTTGTTCCCTATAATCTCTCTTCCAAATTTGATGATGAAAAAAAGGTTTAATAGGGGTTTCGACTTTTCAAGTCCGTTGCACCATCTCACAAGCCTCGAAAAGGTCAACATGTAGTTTTCTGACCAGTTTTAATTGTTTTGAGTATGAATAGATTATTTCACGTATCTTCAATGTTCTATGAAAATTAGACTCAAAAAGCAACCCATTGCAATGTTTTTTTTTTTTCAACTCACCGTTAGTAAACGCAGGACTAACACAGGTAAAAATAGATCCAATATGGAGGGCTGCGAGAAATGACGACAAATATTCCACTCTATTTTCGCTTAAAATTGCCACCACTTCATTTTTTCCCACTCCCAATGCATGAAAATAGTCAGCAAGAGCGTAGCTTAAATCCAATACTTCCTGAAAATTTACCTGATGTCCATTTTCCGCATCAATCTGTTGATAAAAATATACAATTGAAAGATATAAAAAAGGGAATTTTCCCTGAAAAAGATATTTATATGATTTATGGGTACTGGAGTGTTCAATTTTCAACCTTTTTTTTAAGGAACTTTAGACGTTGTGAGGAAGGGAAGGGAAGGGGACCGGGGGATAGAAGAAGAGAAAAATTACAAACAAAATTATACCGAGTGAATTTTATAATCATTCTGGGTCTACTATTTGTTCCTAAAATTTTTCCATTTCACTTTGAAGATCCAAAATTTTCATGTTAAAAAAAATGAAAAATGGACCCACAATTGAATTGGATTTCATTATGAATTTTTGTGAAGTTCTAAATGAAATCCTCTATTCGAGAAAGTATTCAAGTAAGGGTAATTTGATCTACTGAACCTGAATCTGACAAGGGTACATTCCCAACTATCTGGCTTCGATTTGAACGAAACTTGGCTAGTTTGAAAGATCATGCCGAAAAACTTCCGGAACCAAAAATTTTTAGCAGCTGAAGTTTATTTTTGGATTTTTGGCAGATTTGTGAAAAGAGCTTTTCCTAATAAGGGTCAAAAACGACCTCCGACCCAAAATCGATTGAAGTTGCGTTAAAACGTTACTTATGGTGTAAGACCATCCCAAAAAAATTTTTGACCACTTTTCAGAATTATCACCTGTCAAATGTCGAAATTTCAATACGCGATATCTCTGGGAGGGGGAGGGTAAAAACTTTTGAAATTTTCACAGATTATACATCTTACTGAATATTATAAATGAGAGTTTTAAAAAAATTTTCAGTTCTCAATTTCCCAATTTTTTTATGTTGAAATTTTTCAAAAAAAATATAAAAAAATTTTTGGGGGAATTTTTGGCTGGAAATTTTTTATCATCATTGTTAGGGGATCATCTATTATACACATTTTTTCGGAGTTTAGAAATTGAGTGCAACATGTTCAAAAAAAATCAAACCCAAAAAAAGCACGTTTTTCACTATTTTTTCATAATTAATAAAGGGAGGTATCCCAACTCAAAGCAAAATTTCGAGTCAATACATGAATAAATTGAAAGTACATATTAAAAGAACTCCATCTCTAAAGTTTCAAGTCCTGAAGTGTATTTCTTGAATTTTGGCGAATTTTTCAAATTTCAAAATTATCTCATCGTCGTGTAAATCATGAAAATTTGATCTGATCAACGAAAAAAACAGAAATTTGGTACATACCCCACTTTCGACCTCCCAAATCGATTGAAAGTGGTTTCGAGACGTTTCATAGCCCGCTTTTCATTTATGCCAGTTTCGTTTAATTTCAACTCAATTTTGATTGAAAAAATTTCAAAATATTCACATTTCTTAAGAGTACTTTACAATTTTCGCCATGGACCATTACTCAAAATACAAAAATAAGTATTCTCGTAGTAAGTACCCATCGAGGCACACATTCTAGAAAAAAGATTCCAACTATTTTCCTTGGTTTTAGCAGAACAGAGGTTTAAAAATTTCTTATGTTCATTTCTCGCCACCGATTGGCTAAATAGTTTTGAAAAAATTCTGTTATATAGCCTCTTCCACTGCCTACACGTTATGGTTAATTTCAATTTTCCAGCACAGATATAAATTTATGACGATTTTTTTTTTAAATATGGCGTTTCTTACGTTTAAAATTTTTTTGGAGACTCGCAATAATATTGTATGATAATTTTTATAATGCGAGGGCAAGGCCAAATCACATATTTTGACTGTAGGTACCCTTTGATGCTATCTACTTACCATTAAAACTTTATTCAAATTACATTTGCTAACTTTGATGAAATATTTGGCCAAATCAAGTTCCATGTTTAAACTGGTTTCTACTGAAACACCTGGACCTTGCACTATGTTCTCATCCATTCTAAATAAATATGTCGATCAACAGATGAGTTGAATACCATGAGTGAAATGAAGAACTTCACGCGTACATACAAAGGCATTTTACATACTTATTTTTGCTGCGTTTGTTTTTGTATACACTTTTCTGTTAATTTTCAACCGAACAACTGAAAAATATAAATTAAACCGAATATTCAATGATACCAGTCGTCGCTTATCCGAATTAAAAATAGACTTATATTAAGAAAAATGTCACAATAAATATAGGTACGAGTAGGTAAAAATATTATCGTACATCACAAAACGCGAAAAAGTTGTTTTGTTGAAAAAAATGGCAAAGGTGACGAAATTGAAAACTCGTATCCGTTCTTATGATAGGTACTTACTAGTGAAGATTATGTTAACATGTTATAACTTTAAGCTTGTAATACCTCCCACTTACGTGCTGTGATTTTCCAGAAGGACGTATGTAGATGTACTTATGAATAATTGCAATCGAAAACAAATTTGTTCTTCACTTTGATTTATAAACAAGCCGAAACAAAAGGTTGTTTTTTTCGGGTTTATGAAGAAGTGCAAGCGAGCTACAAAACTCGAAACTCTCAAGAGGCACGTTTACGACCATACAAAACCATCTTGATGAATTTAACCACCTAACATAAGGAGAGGGACGCATACGTCGCACTTTCAGTACAATAATACCACATCTTGAAAAAAATTCTAGATCATGGATATGTAACATAGCCATGTCAACATTTTAGAGTAAAATGCAAAAATCATTCGTAATCATCTTTTGTCGTGTGTTTTTGATCAAAAATTAAAGATTTTTTTAATTTTTTTATTTTCCCATTTTTATTTTATTTTTCAATTTAATTTCAAGTAATAAGTGTATTAAAGGAAATGTTTTGAATTTTAACTTCCAGACGATGTATTCCTCTTCGAAATACAGTATTGAAACGACTCATAGCCATATTATTGAGGTATTTTTCATGATTAGCGGATTCCTAACATTTCATTCGGGCATTTTACCGATGGCGAAAGCCGGATGGGTTTACATATTCATCAGGGTACTGTCAAGATGGATGAGGTGAGATACTTGATACATTCTGTTATCTGGATACGAACTTATGGATGTAATTTTACACACTAGAAATTATGTTGCGTCAACCCAACATACGTAGTCTTTATTTACCACATTTATTAATTTTTAAGTTTCATTATTTCATACAGAATGATACCAGTATTTGTCATTTTAATGCTATTCATCATATTTGTATTACCGTATACTAACGAGGGTCCATTGTGGGATTATAAAATCGCAAATGAAGTGACCAATTGTAAAGCGAGTTTTTGGACCAGTGTATTAGCTGTTAATAACATCTTTAGAGCTGATCAGTCGGTGGGTACCAATTTTTATAATTTTCTAGAAAAAATAAAGGTTTACTATGCGATCACCCGCAAAATGTAAATTTTCTTATCGAACAATAATATGCCTTTGAATAAAGATGCAGTAGAAAAAAAACATAGGGTATCTTGAATATCTTCTAAATTGATTGATGAAGTTAATTTCGAGTCAATGAATAGAAAATTTATCATACAAAATCTAATAATTTCAAAAAAGAAGAAATTATCTATTATCCTCAAAACAACGAGGTAAAAATGTCTGCCCTTCGACTCAATTTTTACGATTTGTTGAACTGACTCAAGGTTAAAAAGCTTTCAAAAATAAGAAAGAAATATTTGAACAATGCATAAGAAAATACACGAATTGTTCATTTATTAAATAAAAAAAGCAGCGCTCTGTGATGTTTTTTTTAAAACAGTGTTGAGGGTGCAGGTAGATATTGAAGTGTATAGTGGAACGCTCAAAAAAGGCAGATTTAATACCTGTACTAAATCTATCTACTAAATTTTAACTGGCGTGCCACAAACCTGAAAAATAAGAAATACGAACTAAAAAATTATATTTTCGGGATTGTGAAGAGGTCTAATGGGACTGAAAAGTTGGACACCTTCAAAAATCAGGTCTAGGATCTCTATTAAATCTACATACCAAATTTTAACTTCATAGCTTAATTTGAAGGGTAGTTAAGCATATCACGACTTGAGAAATAAAGCAAACCGATAAAAAAATTACATTTTGGGGAGCTGTGAGGAGGTTCAAAGGGACTGAGAAGTTGAAACTCCCAAAAATCAGATTACTAAATCTGTTTACCATATTTTAACCTCCTCGCTCAATTTCGAGGGGAATTGTTTGTTACTCAAACTTTAAAAATATGGAAAACCTACCAAAAAAACTACATTTTTGGAGCTGTGAAGAGGTCCAAAGGGGCTGAAAAGTTGAAACGCGCAAAAAGCAATATCAAATTTTAACCTCCTAGCTCAATTTGGAGGGAAGTTATGCTCGACTGAAACTTTCAAAATAAATAAAGCCAACTAAAAAATTACATTTTCGGTGCTGTGAGGAGGTCAAAAGAGACCGAAAAGTTGAAATTCCCAATAAGTAGGTCTAGGAACCTTACTAAATCTGGATGGCTGGTTTTTGAATGTGGTATACAGCTTTTGGTTACCTATCGATTGGATAAAAGAAAACAATTTTTATCATTGCAGCCTCTCAGCACACTCTTTTCCAGATTTTGGCTCAGCTGAATTTTGACCCAAGTTCATCTAGACTCGAAGATATCAAATCTACCACCGAACTAACCCTACTGTCCAAATTTGACCAATTTTGATTGGTATTGAGCTGAGTAAATTATTTTTAGTTATAGTAAAAAAATAAAAATGAAAAATATGCAAATGAAATGGATATCTGATAGGGCAAAAAATGGTTTCAATGGCCTTTCCATCCGGTACAGGACAATATACTGGTAATAGACTCGTTTTCATCGACCATATGGGATAGAAAATCAGGCTAAGATTTTTTTTTTTAAATCTTTCCCAAAATGGGATCCTTGCAACTATTATGGGACTTTGTCATTAGGAGGTTTGTAGTTTATGAGAAACTGCGTTCTATATCTCAAAAATTACCACACTTTTCATAGGTACCAGCTAACCCCTTATTTCAGGTTCTTAAAGAGCTACACTATTTCAACTTATAGTAAAATACTCGCATGCTATGAGTTTGGTTAAACCCCTAGGTATACGAATACTGTATATTTTTCCCCTACACTCGTAAGTACTCATTTTATTTTTTCAACTTTTTTTCAGTGCATGGTATTCAGTTGGTACATAGCTGTGGATGTACAATTGGCCGTTGTAGGAGGAGTGTTACTCTACATTTTTACAAAAAATAATAAGATTGGAATTTTGGCCATTTTACTTTCTTTTGTCACGTCTGCTTTCATGATATTTACAGTAGTCTACGTAAATAATTATCACGGTCTTATGAGATTTTACATAAGGTTAGTTGAATTTAGTACTTTAATAGTGCGATTGAGTTCTTATGAGAGCGAGAGGAGCAGTTTGGTTCTGAAAGTCCCCCAAATTCGACATGTAAACTTGCATATCTGACTAATTATATGTACAGTTTGCGGGGATGACTTTGGATGAAAATTCACTTATGCTTGAAATTTGAGTAGGAGGTGGGTTGGGACAAAAATCTTAAAAATTGTTAATTTTTAAACTAGTTGATAGGGAATCAAAACGCATTCCAAAAGTAGTTTCCTATTTCTATTGAAAGGGTCTGTACAGGGTTGCCCCCTTTTTTTCCTCAAAAAAAAAAAATTAGTTCTTCGCCTAGCGTCTCTACTTAATTGAGCAAGAAAAATTAAATTTTACATGCACATTTAGTAGAGTTATTAAATGTGCATTCTGAGAGAGATTTTTATTTTACAGCCTTAAAAACGCGGATTTTCGATCAATTTTTACATTTTTCAAGTTTCTTCCATATATACCCAATATCAACATAATATTATGATCCAGCTGAAGAATTAATGAAAAATTGAAAATAGGAAAGAGAGTGGAGGAGGATGTGGTACAGGCCCAAAATAATTAAATGTTACAATTACTTAAATATTGCCTCGTGTGCTTTTACTTTGTACTTACAGCTTTTTGGAAGATCCGAGAAAAGAAAAAGAGTTCATCAATTTTTATATTGCTACGTACACGAGAATATTAGCATATTCGATGGGAATCATAAGTTGTATGCTGATTAAAATAATGAAAAGGAAACAGATCAGGTTTACTGATGTAAGTTGAACGGAGTAAATTACGCGCATCAACTTTTGATTAATTTTTTTTCCTCCAATTAGAAACAAACATACTTGATCTTTTTATCATTTCTTGTAATTGGTGAAGGAGGACAATATTATGGAAGATTGTTTTACGTATTTGATAGAGAATACGACAGGCTAGAAAATGCTTTGTACGCTACGATGAGTCGTATGATATTTGTGTCGATATACATCGTTTTCTTATGTTTATTTTACGCATCGGGATTTGGTTAGTAAGTTGTAGTAAGATGAGGGTAAGTAAAAAATACCTTTTAAAGGTGTATGCATAATTTCTCAGGAATATTTACTGCATTTGTTAAATGGAACGGATGGACCGTACTTGGACGATTAACGTACTCAGTGTTTCTCGTCAATACTGTCATTCAGTTGTACCACACATCCTCTCAACAACAGACAGCATCATTTCCATCCAGAATGAATTTGGTAAGTATTTAAGAGTACATAGAAATCATGTTCTACAGATTGTCGAGTTCTTATGAAGTTTAAAAATGAATGAAAAAAACAATTCTTTCCAAGTCACTGCCATATTAATGGCTCGATTTATGAAATTCGTAGCAATCAATCGATAGGTGACAGTTGTCACAACCATACTGCTGCTAACAAAGTGAGTCATTCTCCAAGGTCTTGCACCTTCTTCACTGCTATGGTGACTGATCCCATTCGCGCCTTTATTGAGTTGTCCCATCTGGTGGGCAATATTACTCTCCCTCTCAGACCAAGTACTTTGCCGAAGAGAATGAACTTTTCTAGATTCTCCTCAATCCTTCTATCCAAAGAGCCGATAATGCGCTTCTCGCATTGAATGTTCTGCCCTACTGACTCCTCCAGTTCTTGTATGATTGACTTGTTTGTCCTTTGTACTGTTCATGGTATGTTCAGCATTCTTCTGCAGACCCACCCCTAGAGGGTCTCTATTCTTTTTTTTGTTGTCTGCTTTCAATGTCCGTGTTTTTACCACTTACAAAAAAACAAGAAACACAAGTGTTCTGATCAGCCTCTTCCTTGTCTCCTTGGATGTCTTCAGGTTACATCTGACATTCCGTAGTTTGGCCATCGCTAATTTTCGTGATGCAATTTGGCATCATATTTCTGCCAAAGATCCACCATAAGCCTCTATAACGAAGCTCAAGTATACAAAGGTGCCAGCTTTCTCTTATTCTTTCAGGACATCAGATTCTGGAAGATATCTAGCCTGATCTACCTATAACCATAACTTTAGTCTTTGAATTGTTGTTGGATAGTTCCAGTTTTTTGCTCACTTCTTTTACTCGATTTATTAGCTCCAGCAACTCCTCTTCATCTGCTGCACCTAGGTTAATGTCTGCGAATCTGAGATTTCAGATTCTTCTGCCACCAATTAAAACTCCTCTATTCCAGTTTTCGAGTGCCCGTCACATGATGTATTCGTCATATTTATTAAAGGGTAGAGGAGACATTATGCATCTTTGTCTCACTTCTCTCTTGGCTTGAAAAGTACTAGATTCTTCACTAGTATGGAGTTGCACTTGCGCAAGATTCTACTGGCTCCGCAATGTGAGTCAGGACTCTCATTTCTTTCAGTATTTCATATTGTTTTTTCCAGCTCATGCAGTCAAAGGCTTTGTAATACCTCTGGTTATAAAATTAATCTTAATGAATGATATATTCTTGACATTTTTAGAATATATTGAGAGAGCACTCTATTTTTCCTTCAATGAATTCTTTTTCAATAGCAATTCCGTAAGATTATATTAATTTATTTATAATACAAACCAGCCCAGGAAATGTTCAAACCATTGGAGTCATTACATATATTCAAATTCAAAAAGAATTATCATTTGCTCTGAGTTTTTACCATTATCCTTTTTTTCATAGGTTTTAAAAAATGTTTTTTTTGATTTTTCAGCTATGGTGGACGTGTGGCGATATAGTATGGAGTTATGCGATAGGATTCATTTTATATTTATGTGCTGAAGCTCCGATTTCTAACTTGACAAAATTACTTCAAAATAAATTGATGAAGTATGTAATGTTTACCTCTTATACAATGCTATTAAATGTGATACATGATGGATTACATTACCAAATATTTCATATGTAGGATATTAGTGAAACCAAAAACGCATGAATGTGTAGAAAAAATAAATTTCAACTTGGATAATGGAGCAGGAAATCTAAAAAATGAATGATAACAGATAAATCTAAATATCCAGAATTTTTCAAAAATGAACACTTGTATGCAAGGTAAGCATATGAGACTTTATTTTACTTTGTGTTTACAAATTGATTTTTACCAACCAAGAGAAACATGACCTTGCTGTCTGTGAGGATGGCGACTAGACCAGAGAAGATCATCTGATCAATTCGCTGTGGGAAAATGACAGTGAACTGTTTTCACTCATATAATGAATGCTGAATAATTAGTCAAATTGTAAAGCAGTATAATTGTATTGCAATACAGAAACATATCGCAATACCTATTCCAAAAATTTATCTACATTTGAATTTTATTTATTTATTATAGTTTTTTAATGTAATTTTATTATTAATAATTCTATTAAAAAACTGATGAAAAAATAAAATCAAATTTTCTATTTACCTTTTTTTTTTTTGAAAGCTAAAATCATTTACTATGCTCTATACTAACCAAAATCGCTCAAATCTAGCCAATAGGTTCAGATCGGTGAAAGATTACATTTCTAATGAAGAGAGAGAATGTCATTGAGCGTTAATTAACTTTTTCCCCATATAACTTCTGACATGCACAAAAATCGTCTTAATGGTCTTCTAAGACCTCTAAATGGATCTTGTGAATACTCTCACCATATCTGCCTTAGATTGGTAGACAGTAATAGCGTAGTATCCATTAACAATAAGATAAAAAAAATTAGACTATTGAGAAACAATGCTCCTAGAGAATGAAAAAATTAATTGTATTGAGGATAAGAGAGGATGGAGGGTGGATGGTAAAATGGAGCTAAAAACCGACATCTTCAAAAAAGACCTACGACTCTTACCAAATGTACATATTTTTATCTTGCTAGTTTAATATGGAGGGGATTTATGCAAGGAACAAAGTCAAAACATAAGAAAACTTGTCCAAAAATCAATTTCTAAGCCGTAAGGGGGCGCAATTGATCTGAAAAGTCGAAACATCCAAGAAGCACATCTAGACCCCCTACTAAATGCACATGCCAAATTTCATCTTTCTAGCTTAATTGGGAGGGAGACAAAGTCAATACATAAGAAAACAAAATTTTAAGCTGTAAGGTTGCGCAATTGCGCTGAAAAGTCTAAACCTCAAAAATGTCCATCTATGGTCCTTACTGAGCCTATATACTAAATTACAATTTATTAACTCAACTTGGAGTGAAGATAAGTGAGGAACAACCCTTTCTAGAAGTCAAAAAGAGGGAATCCCTCAAGCTCCCTTCCTAATTGACCTAGGAGACCGATTTTTGGAAATGTTACCCAACTTTAGATTGTCTATCAATTGACTTAAAAAGGAACAATTTTTACAATTATAGCCCCTTATCACTCCTCTCCCAAGTTTGGGCACAACTCTAGGCTAATTACAGGTATTATTTGTATGTGCCAATCATTGCAGACAAATCGAATAGTTTGTTAAACGATGTATGCGGTGCTGTTTCTGTATTCAACAATTTGAAAAAACTAATACAAGTGAATCCGAAAACTGATCTCATTGGAATTGACTTCATGAAAGTTATCACCATGTTATTCATAATTTACGGACATCGATATGTATTTTCTGCCAGTAGCGGTGCCATATTTAACACCGAAGAGATCGAACAAGTAAGCAGCTTTCTGTACAATACATAGACAATATTCACTTTAGGTATGCATTTTATAAGTAATTTTCAATTATAAAAATCAAACTCAATAATTTTTTGAAAAATGCGCCGGGTTGTGACTTCCTATTTAGTGTTAATTATAAAATTCCTTGAAGAATACTTTAAAGATATTGTCAATTCTATACCTAAGAGTATACAAAAATGTTCAATCATGTACGCATGTTGTTTAGTTATTTCTTCATTTTACATATTTGTGAAAATAATGATAACTTGATTTCCTTGAGAAAACTCACAGGTGTGAGGGAAAAAAGTTGGTATGAAATCCACGTGTGTACGTTTGTCTGATAAGTACTTTATGAATGCCTAAAAGACATCCTTTTACAGATGTTTTAAACTATGTCATTCATTCATGTATTTTTGTGTACAATACTAGTCTGGAGCGACAACAATAGCTTCTTGATGGTCTGGACATTTAACTTAGGATAATAGATAATGTCTACAGAAATCAGTGATTCATATGGTACTAAGTAATTCTTCTAATAAGTTGATATCTATCCGATTTGAGTGCTTAATAATGTAATCAGTCTGAAAGTGGCCGAGTCTTTTTCCTTCGCTTCCTGCCCAAGGGGTAGAAAACCACTTCGAAAATTGGTTATTCGACTGTATCATTAAAGCTGTCAGTCTGAGAACAAAACTTCTCAAACAAATAATGTTCTACGACAAATTTCCTACAAGATGTGTACATTCCATTTTTCTTTCTTTTAAAAACTTGCATTTAAAGGGCCAAAATGAAAGAAGGAGCAGAGGAAATTATATAACAATTTTTTTTGTAAAATTTTGATAAATAGCAAACTTTTAAGTCAGTTTCACAGTTTGAAAGTGAGAAAAACTGATTTCAAAGTGCATAATTCAGATCATTAAAGACAACATTTAGAAGAAACTTTAGACACTTTTCTATTTCAGGGAAAAATTCAAGATCAACATATCACCTTTCTTTTTATTGGGAAGGGGTGAGGGTCGTAGCTGTCGATGCTGAATAGATGAGATGCTGGTCCTGTACAAGGCTCCTTGCTTTCATCTTATTGTACAACATGTACAAAATTTTGAATTTTGCCCATCTCGCACCAAATACTATAGCCAAAAGACCCGGTAAGAAACACAAGTATCGAGCATGTTCTCCACTTTCATATGACTGAGTGAAAGATGGGAGAGGGATTAGAAATTCACCCTTGCAGACGTCCAGCACTGAAGGCAAAGTTGCAAAGTACTTTTCCAGCACAATCTGCAGCTCCAAAGGCGAAGACTCGGCGAACCAAGCCCCTAACCAGGTTTTTCGAGGAAATCTAAAGGTTCCGACTCTTCAACCAGCAAGACTTTAGCTTCAAAGGCGAAGTTGACGGTTGGTACCAGCAATTCCCAGCTCTCAGAGGGTGGAAATGCGATACTCTAATCATAAGCTAATTATAACTACTCCGATTCCAAGGACAGTGTCTCCATCCAGCTCAGCTTTAGCTTCGCTGGCAAAGTTGGCGACAAGAAAGCGACCTCAGTGATGGTGACCAGTTCAGCTAGACTCCAGCTCCGAAGGTGAAATCTATAAAGTATGCGGTAGTCTATCATGGCGCTAGATAGCCAACCATTCCAGCGCAACTCTCCAGCACTGAGGGCGAAGACTCAGCGATACCATCGACAACCCCAGCTTAGGTAGTAGATTGTCAACCATATCAGATGCCCCAGCACTGGTGATGAATTGTCAATAGTACCAGCATGAATCTCCTGCACTGAAGGCGAAGACTCTGCGGCACTGTTAACCATCTCAGCACACCATCACCGGCTACTTATACTAGATTAAGCGGCAAATACTTACCAGCTTGCTAGCGTGATTGTCTTCTTCACCATAGGTTGAACAACTGGCGAAAAGACTAAGCGAATGCTTCATATTTATAGTCAGTCAAACCGGAGATTCCAAAAAAAAAAAAATCGAGTTGGAAAATATAACAATACACTTGCATCTGATTGGTTGGAAATCGCATTTGTAGAGCACTCATATAACTTGTAAAGGCTGAGCAGGAGGGTATACGTATGCCAATAATCGGTTGCCCAATACGTAATCTGAAATAGATAAGGGCTTTATCACTTTACCCTGGCCGCACTACCTCTATATATGGCAGAATATCCGATACATTGAGATTGTAAAAATCATTCCTAATCATCATTCATCACGAGTTTTCGATCAAAAACTTCAAATCAAAAATGTCAAATCAAAAACGTCGCATCAAAAATGTTACATTTTCATGAAATAAATTTCAGCCCTCAGTCATATCCATGTCAAAAACCAACCAAAAAACTACAGAGCCTGAAAAGTCGAAATTCCAAAAAAAGCACTTTTATGGCTCTTACTAAATCTGCATACCAAATTTTGAGTTTCTACTTCAATTTGGAGAGGAGATAGGGAAGCAATATCTCTTTTTTAAGGTTTAAAAGGGCGGAAACGCCCACATCTCCCCTCCTAATTGACGTAGATGGTTATTTTTTGTTTATGCTACAGAAATTCGGATTGTCCATTGATTAGCTTAAAAAAAAACGGTTTATTGATTTTAGCCTCTCAGTATCCCCCCTGCGCCCGAAAATCTGGCACAACTGAATTTTGACCAGAGGTCAACCATAATTTAGAATACTAAATTCGCCGCCAATCTAAGCCTGTTTTCCAAATTTGATTGACATTGATAGTTATAGAGCTTGTAAAATAATTTTAGTTGGGGGGGAGGGGATAGAAAATAGACACAAATATCTGACATTACCAAAAATGGTTGAAATAGTCTTCTAGGGCCTCAAAATGGATTTTGTTGATACTCCTCCTTTATCTGCCATGGTTCGATACACTGAAATAGCCTGGTTTCCATTGACAATGTGACAGAGAAAATCAGGCTCAAAATCGAGTTGGAAAGCTGACATTTTTAGCACGTCATTGTGAGGTAATTTCGCAACTATTATGATCTCGTCGACGCCGTTTGCAAACTTCCAAAAAAAAGCAAAATTCACCCCATTGCAGTAGATACGGTTTTTGTACCAGAATCAACCACCCCCCACCGCTCCTCGGACTGAGGTTGTTATTTATTTTGGAACAATATCAGTATTACGTTCATTACCCATGCGAGCGAGAGCGTCTAGTTAAAAACTTGAAATACAGCTAAAACTAGGTGCTGACCATCACAAAAACATGCTACATGGATTATTGCCAATCTTGAAAATTAAAGGGACTAATGTTATTTTTGGAAAAATGCAATTAAAACCACTTTTCTACCATGGAAACGGGTTCTTTTGTAAAAAAAAGTAATGATGGAAATGAATAGTACACAGAAAAAAGAACAAGTTCTGTTTTATTCAGTTTTTGCCCAACATGAGAATTGCAAAAGCTGTCAGGATCTTCTGTTTCAAATGGTTTTTAAAACAAAAAGTACTTGCAACTCTTTTCATTTTTGCATTAGCCACAAAATGTACAGAACAGAATTCGTTGAACTTTCAATGCACAGTTCATTTTCATTGTTGTTTTTTTTGGCAAGATTTTTTCAATTCAGTGTGCATCAATTGCACCTTCAATAATTTTACAACTAGGTTAAAAATTTATGTAACAAAAATTTTTCTGAAACAATAGTTGCCCTTCAATTTTCAATATTGGCAACTTATTCATATGATATGTTTTTTCAGTAGTATCCGTTTATACCTGAATGGCCAGTCTAGCGAACCACTTACCAGATACGCAATACTTTGATACTTCATTTAATTATGGTGTTGCCAATTCCTCAGTTCAAATTGAAAGTTCAAATTACATGAAAAATAGATTCCAGACTCTTAAAAGGACAGCCCGGAATTGATCCATAGCAATTTTGTAGACGCGTTTTTTATGATCAGCGGATTTTTGACATTTTATTTGGGCTTTTTACCGATGATGAAAAATGGTTGGGTTTATATAATCGTTAGGGTGGTGTCGAGATGGATAAGGTGAGATATTAAGATCTGCATTAATTCTGAACTACATTTATATGAGCCCATGAAGCCAAGGACCCAACTCATCTATAAGGTGACTTTTATTTAGTTTTATTTTTAACATTTATTTTTTTATTTTGTACTTATAGATTGATACCAATATTTGGTATTTTGATGCTATTTATCGTATTCGTATTACCATATACCAGCGATGGTCCATTATGGGATTATAAAATTATGAAAGAAGTCAACTATTGTAAAGAGAGTTTTTGGACTTGCTTATTTGCTATTAATAACATGGTTAAAACTGAACAATCGGTTAGTAACAATCTTTAATCTCCTAAAAACATTATTTTTTACCGACCTAAAAATCAAACTGATACAAAAGAATTTGGTACAAGTATTTTTTTGGTTGGAATGCTTACTTTTATTTTTTACAGTGTACTGTATTCAGTTGGTACATAGCAGTAGATATACATCTTACTATTATTGGAGGAATCTTACTGTATATTTTTACTAAGAACAAAAGGATCGGAATTTTGGCCATTTTACTCGTTTTTATGTGGTCTGCCATTATGACATTTACAGTTGCATACATGAATAATTTTCATGGTATTTGGAGGTTTTACATGAGGTAAGTTGAACTCGCATCAATACGGCACCACATGTGAAAAAATATCATGAAACTATTGACACAGCTTCATGGTGTATTGATACTGGGTAGTTTTGTAAATTGTACCTATCACGATGATTGAATAGGTGATGTGGGGGGGGGGGGTAAATTTTTCCATTACATTGCATCTTGAAAAACTTTTTTTTAAAAGAAAAATCAACCAAGTTTCAGGGTGATCAGAAAGTCCTTTTTAGGGTTATAGAATACCAAAAGCGTAGCGGTAGGACAGGGCGGTCCGAACCTCCTTTAAATGCAGGAAACTTGAAAAAATTTTATACATATTTATGCCCAATTTTTAGCCTGATTTTCTGTCATATTGTAGGAGAATGAAGCTATTACAGTTTATCGGCCAGGGACGGTTGGGGTTCAGGTACCAACCACATCCATTTTGAGGTCCTAGAAAACCATTGAGAGCATTTTTGGCCATGCTAGATATTTATTTTAATTTTTTTTTAAACATTAAAATCATTTACTCTGCTCGATACTCACTTAAATCACTCCAATTTGGTCAATCGGCGAAGTTCGGCGTAGGATTAGATATATATGAGTGGGAATGACCTTGAGTCAAAATTCAGTTTTACCCTATTTTGGGGGAGGGAGTGCTGAGGGGCCAAAAACACAAAAATTATTTTCCTTTTCAAGTAAATCAATAGAGAAACTAATGTTATAACATATCCAAAAATCATTTTCCTAGGTCTATTAAGAGGGAAAATATGATGGTTTTTCCCCTTTTTGACCTTGAAAAATGGATGTTCCTCCCTATGTACCCTCTAAAATAAGCTAAGAAGTTTAAATTTGGTATGCATCTTCAGTACAGGCCCTAGATGGGCCTTTTGGGGGTCCCTTCTTTTCAGCTCAGCCCCGTAAATGTGGGTTTTTGGTCAGGTTTTCTCATCTTTCAAGTTTTTTGAGTTTGTGAGAATAGCTAAATACTTAAGGTATCTACTCCTCGCATAAATCGCCTTCAAATAGAACTATAAAGCTAAAATTTGGTCACATTTAGTAAGGATCCTATATATGCTCAGGGGGGGGGGCTCTCGACTCTTCAGCCCCATTACATCCCTCACCGCCTCAAATGTGTGGTATTTTGGTAGTTTTTTCTTATTTTTTGAATTTATTCCTCGCGTAATTCCCTTCCAAATTGTGCTAGGAAGTTAAAATTAGGTATGTACAGTCAGTAAAGACCCTAGATGTGCCTTTTGGAGTTTTTTGACTTTTTCGCCTCGCTGAACCCTTTCTATCCTCAATGTTGATTAGGAAAAAAACATGTTTTTGTTTAAATTTTCTTGATTATAATATGCCACAAATATTACGCTGAAAAATTTCCTTTTTTTTGTGTTAAAAATCATAAAAAACTACCATCCTGAATCATTTTTTTCAAATTTGCAAACAATTTTTGAGATTTTTTGCATTTTTTAAACATTTTTGTTGATTTTTCAACTATGTTTCAATGATTTTAATCATTTTTTTCCAGTTTTAGATGTTTTCACACTTTTTTCAAACATTTTTTCATGATTTTTGATACATTTTCTGCATTTTTTACTATTGTTAGCCAATGTTTTACCAGATTTCCAATGATTTTCAACGATTATTGATAATTTTTCATACATTTTCTCAATTTTATATCAATTTTTACCTAATTTTAGATGATTTTTAACCATTTTTTTCACATTGTAGGTAAATTTTCACCTAATTTTCAACATTTTTTTTTTTGTGATTTTTGATAACATTTTTGATGGCTTTTAGCTAGTTTTTTCATATAATAAGTCAATTTTCAACTACCTTCCGTGATTCTTGATCAATTTTCTGAACTTTTTACCCAATTTTTAATGTTTTTTTCTCTTTTAGCTCAATTTTTACATGTTTTTCAACATTTTTTCGTAATTTTTGGTCAATTTTCGGCATTTTTTACAAATTTTTATCATTTTTTACCCAATTTTTGATAACTTTCAAAAATTTTTTTTAATTTTTTTTTGTGATTTGTGATCAATCTTCACCTAATTTATCAATTTTCTGTATATGTTTCTTATTCCTACAGCAACTTGGACCATGCAAGAAAAGATGAAGAGTCCATTAATTTTTACATTTCAACGTATACTAGAATAATACCATATTCGATGGGAATCTTGACCTGTATTTTGATTAAAAAGGCACAAAGCAAAAAGTTCAAGCTCTCTGATGTAAGCTTCAATAATGCAAATTATCAACTACATACGTCTCGGAATTGTCTCCATTCAAAAGTAATCCCTGTCATTTGAGTATATTTTATTTTTATTTAGATACAAATATACTCAATCATCGTATCAGCTTTTATAATCGGTGAGGGAGGGCAATGCTATGGAAGATTATTTTATGTATTTGGAAGAAAATATGACCGATTAGAAAACGCTTTATATGCCACGATACATCGTGTGATATTCATGTACATATACGCCGTGCATCTGTTTCTATTCTACACAACGGGAGTAGGTCAGTGAATCAACCTAAGATGAAATATTTCATATGTAGCTAAGCGAAGGGACCAGGCTTGTTTTAATACAATGTATGAGTCAATTTGCAGCTATGTTTAATAAATTAGTCGAATGGAAAGGATGGACCGTACTTGGGCGATTAACGTACTCAATATTTCTCGTCAACACAGTCGTACAGTTGTATCATATATCGTCCCAACTACAGCCAATATCAATCATTTCCAGAATCGATTTGGTGAGTAATTTAATAAACAACCGGTATTACTGAATTAATAGTGCAGGAGAAGTTGTGATCTCAGATGAGTTCGTAAAATAGTTCCATATTATGAACGGTTCTCTCGTGATTTTTCAATTTGAAAACAAAAAAAAAATTTTAAAACAAAATTTTTGCTTTTTTATTATTTTTATCCTTGAAGATAAGAAAACTAATGCTTTAAAACAATTTTTGACTATTTTGTTTTCAGTGGTAAATGGGAAAAGACTTGGACATGTTGGACATGAATTTTTATAAATTTAGTTGGGTTCAAATTTGGGGGAAGGATTGCTGAGGGACTAAAATGACAAAAATTGTTCGATTTTGAACCAATCGAATTGAAAGATGCATAATACATTTAAAAATCAATCTCCTAGGTCAATTAGGAAGGGAGATATGAGAGTTTTTCTACTTTTTGACGACCTCGAAAAAAAGCTGTTCCTCCTCATCTCCCCTCCATATTGAGCTGTAAAATTAAAATGTGTCAAGCAGACTCAGTAGGGACTAAAGATATGTCTTTTGGTGGGTTTCAGCATTTCGGACTTAATGCGCTCATTTACAGCCCAGAAATTTAGTCTAAACCGCAAAAATTTGAAGTTGTCTGATGATTTTTTTTAGTCAACTTTTTCATTAGTTAGCAACAAAATGTTAAAAGTTGAAGTTTTTTGAAGATTTTTTTTGAATTTCTACATTTTTAAAGCTATAATTTACTCGTATAAAAATAGAAAGGAACGAGGGCTGGTTAGACTTTAGCATCGCAGTATTCATATTATTTCACTCTGTATTTTTATACCACCTTTGACAATTCTAATTACAATTGTTTTTAAAATTTTCAGCTATGGTTGGCTTTTGGCGATGTAATATGGAGTTACATAATAGGTCTTATTTTATACTTATGTTTTGAAGCTCCAATTTCAAATTTAACAAAATTACTTCAAAATAAATTATTGAAGTAAGTATTGCTCATTCATCTACCTATATCTTTTTTTTGGCGGACTCTAATCCGAAGCTGTTATGCTGGGTGGAGAAAGTTTATTGGTAATATTAGGATAATCTTAACATACGATTGTATAACTTACCCCCTCAAACCCCCATATTTAAAAGTTTATTCAGGGTTGGAGAGAGATGTATTACTAGTAAAGTAATGTTTATAGCAATCAGCATGGGTTAAAAACCATTACCCATCAAGATAGTGGAAAACATCGGCCAATTTTAAATTGGTGCAAGTTGAAAGTTGAAAGACAATTTTCTTCCGACATTATATTGCTTTATGTAATGGATTCCATGGTAAAGGCGCCTCTTCCAGCTTCGTGTGCCTAACCTGCTGTAAAGTTGCTATCAAATGATGTTATTTTGGATAATCAACAGCTTCTCATGGCTTGCAAATTCAGTAGTACAAAAGCTGGCCTGTTCACTCTACTCAACCAGTGGTAAATAGGGAGGTGAAGATGTTACGACTCATAGGATCGTTTTTAGGATACTACTCATTGTTTGAAAATTTAACACATCATCATCAGTAGGTCTCAGTCCTTAACAAATGCATTGCTCCTGGAAGAGTGCGACATGTATCACAGTGCTATGCCGTGAAGCAGCTCATACCACAGAGTCCATTCGCGCTTTGACGATATCAGACTACCTGGTTGGAGATCCTCCTCTCCCTTTCCTGGTCACATGTCCAAAATACCCTAGAATGCGTCTCTTTCATAAGACACTTAACCACATCAACTCTTGTACTTTGTTAACAATTGAAATGTTGGTTCATTGCGCAATCCAGAGTATCCTCAGCATCCTTTACCAGATCCACATCTCAACTTCTTTTATCATCTGCCTTCAATGTCTATGTTTCTTCTGCATACAAGGAAACAAAGAAAACAAGTGATCATATAAATTTCTTCACTATATTTCTGGAGATGTTACGCAGTCTGATCATAGCTTATTGACTGAAAGTAATTCGTCACTTTATTTTTCCCAATGAGCCGTCATCTGCTACAATGATAGAGCCCAAGTAGACCACCACTGTGACCATCATTTTTGATGTGTTAACATGAGAAGTCCAAATTTATCACTGAGTATCTTTCCAAATTGATGAGCTCTGCCATTTCCTCTTCTTCTGAAGCAACCAAGGTGATATCATCTGCATATCATGGATTAGAGATTCTCCTCCCTTCAATGGAAATGTCACCAGTCCAGCATTCTATAGCCAACCACATGACGTGTTCACCATAGAAGTTGAATAACTGCAGGGATAACATGCATCCTCGATGCACCCCTTTTTTCATCTGAAAGGCCTCAGATTCTTCATCATCAACTCACTACCATGGCATTGAACTCATATATGGACTCCGCCAGATATACTACATGAGACAGGAATTTCATTGCTCTTAAAACTTTGAAAAGTTTCTTCCAATTCACTCAGTCAAAAGCTTTAGCGTAATCTATAAAACACATCATTACAGGTATGTTGAATTCTCTTCATTTCTCAATGATTTGTTAGGCATTCATTATGCGTTCCATTGTACCTCTTCCTAACACAAATCCTACTTGCTCAGGTGGAATTTGCCTATGCATAATCTTGCATCTCCTTTCTAATGTAAGGGAATCAACTCAGACTTACACCATTTATAAGCTATTTAGAGCTCTGCCATGTCATACTGCACAGATGCTGTACTACTTTGATTCCTTTCTCATCAACAGCCTACCACAGTTCAACTTCAACACCATTGCAGCCAGATGCTATTAGCGCTTCTTCATCCCATTCACCACCTCTCTTACTTCATCAAGTAAGATGTTTGGTTCATCTTCACCTGTTTCTTCCACTGTAGGGACCATGTTCGTTTTCCTCTAATATTCCTTTGTCTTGGTGCAACCTATCGCAGTAATAAAAAGCAGCAAGCGTTTAATCTTCCAACTTGTTTTACTTTATGAATAGAATGTTAGTGAAACCAAGAGCTGTTGAATGTGTAGCAGAAATCAATCCGAAAATTGATTAAGAAACAAAAAATGTAGACAATAAGTGATATCAGGTAAGCTTATTTAAATAGTCAGACCTCAAATCGAAGTTTTTTCAAACTTCACCGCTAATTTTAATTCTTTTAAAATGAATAAAGCTCAATGTATAGGTCTACAGTAAACAAATGCGATTTTATCTGACATTATATTTCAGAATTGACGTTTACCAGGCATGGAAAAGTGAAGTGCGTGGGAGCAGTGCTGTTGGTGTACAGTGGAAAATAATAAGGGAATTATTTAGTAGGAAGAATATGGATAATCTTTTGCACAGCGCGACACGACTTGACGTGATTATCTCAACAAAATAAGCATTTTGCATACGAATCAAAGAGTATGGATGACTATTTAGTCAAATAGTTAATAATTGAATAGAAAACTAGATTCGCATTAGCTACCTGATACGGGACCTATCAATTAATTTTAATAAAGAGAAAAAAAGAAATAAATACGATCTAACTTTTATTTTACAGCTTTTCTCATAAACTGAATCATTATCATAATTTTAAATAACTAATTTGTAAGTGTAAAGTAATAATAAAAACAAAAAATAAAAAAAAAGGTCTGTTATGGATTTATTTTGATTATTGGATTAGTATTGAACCTTGAATGAACCTTTTATGAACGTTTTGAATTTTAGATCAATTTTTTTAGGGTGTACATGAGTCCGCCTCTTTATTTTTAAAAAGAGAAAAGGTTACATGCTACAGTCAGTGTGTTTTGAATATTTTAAAAGTAAACAATTGCATCTTAATTTTAATTTTAAATAGTGTATCATAAGGGCAATGAAGTTGATTAATTTTATGAGAGAGGATGTAGAAATGTTAACCATAGGTTTCACTTTCCCTATGAAAGCTAGTTTGAGAAAAGAGTGAGAGAGCCACGAATGCTATCCTTCACTCTTGGACAGATATTTGTCAATATCCATTTGAGTAGGGTTCTTCATTGCTAGATAATCGTGGAAGGGAATTAAAATTTTTATTGGCATGCCCATCTGAGGGTGGAAGTATTTTCCTCTGACTGCCATCAACTCTAGATATTGGATGAAGGTTGAGTAGAGGTGATGATCAGAGAGATGATGGTATGGTAGTTCCAATATATTGTTTTTAAACACTTGAATTAATGTCAAAGTTGAGCTATGGTGTTAGTTGATGATGGTAACTCTACCAGCTATTGAGCCAGGAGAAGCATTTAGGGCTGCTTGTGCCAGCAGTAGCGGAGATACCAACCTTAATCTGGACATGATGTCTTTGAGGACATTATCTTCATAGGGGCCTTGAAGAGAGAAGTTGGATTTATACAGCAGTTGAGTAGTAGTTTTAGTTTGTATGCGATGATTTTGTGAAATACCAAGATACTAGGAGTGAAATGTTCAAAAATGTGCATTCAATTATCGATTGGTGACGGCTAAAAAGTCAAAAACCCTAAAAGCACATCTAGGGCCTGTAATAAATCTACATTGTACATGTTAAATTTCAACTTCCTACCTCAGTTTGGAGGGGAGATATGTGTGGAACACAACAGCTTTTTTTCAAGGTCAAAAAAAGGAAAAGCTCTCATCTGTCACTTCTCAATTAATATAGTAGGCTGATTTTTGAATTGAATATGTAATACAAATTTGGATTTTGTGTCAATTGGTTTAAAAATAAACAATTTCTGTAATTTTTGCCCCTCAGTACTATCTTCCCGCAAATTTAGTTATGATTGAAATTCGATCACACTATCAATGTACCTGCAGCCAGCATTATAGAAAAAAATCAGCATTGGAAACAGAATCTAACTGCCTGTAGGTACTTAGCTAGTACAAGACAATCGTAGGCTGTAGACAGTTGCGCAGAAGATTGTTACCAACCGCTTTTCTATGAAAAAAAATATAATTATTTTCGTAAAACTGCGCATGAGAAGCAGAATACATTTGAAATTCGATAAAAAAAATATATTTCATATCTAGCGATCACGGTTGCTTGTAACTATAAAAGATGTACCGACATATCAGTCGTTCATTTCGTGGGAAAATCTCATTGTAGTACAGTCTCACTGCACCGCACCATACCATAAGTGGAGCCAGACATTGAGCGGTATTTTCGTTGGCTATAGGGTTCTATTGGGCAAGGTTATCAACTCATCATAAGGAAGCACGTTAAAACAAGAGTTTTATGGCCCCAAATCCAGATTTGAACGCTATTCTTTTGAAACATCTTATAGAATAAAGGGATATCTATTGCTTATTCGGTTTTTAAAAGAGTAAATTAACGTTGTGGTGACATGGATCGTCTGGTAACGACTATCGCTTATTTTATTTTAATTTATCGGATGTTTTGTGCGGAAGCCTTGGAAAATGTTACACATAAAAGAGTACTCTCTACTAATCTCGAATCGGCACACTTTCAAAAAAAGTGGGTCACTGAATTATTCCACGAGGCGAAAATGGTATTTCAAATGGATTCTGGAGTCAGTGATGAATGCAAAAGAGACTTCAATATGTATAAATTGCATCTGAGAAATCAATCAGTGTGGGCTGTCAGAAGTGAGTTTTTTCATTCGCATTTATTTGGTATTTACTCATCTACCAATTTGCCTGTAGCTTATTAACAATTTATAAC
The DNA here is from genome assembly GCA_900060175.1 of Ferrisia virgata. Classification (NCBI taxonomy): domain Eukaryota; kingdom Metazoa; phylum Arthropoda; class Insecta; order Hemiptera; family Pseudococcidae; genus Ferrisia; species Ferrisia virgata. The sequence continues at coordinate 30,027 of FIZR01008377.1, forward strand.
AATAGTTCATGTGCAATGTTAAGGAACTTGATTACAGAAATGGGTACCCTTTTTTTTTCTAGTGTTGGAATCATCGGAATGGCCATCAGTTGGTATTTTTTCTGGTACACAATATCATTTAGGAAATTACGACGAATGTGTGAAAATTTCAGCATACAACATCGAAGGGCAATACTGTTTAGCTGAGACAACGTACCATTATCCTGATACTTTACAAAATGAAATCGTTGAGGTGCCAGATGAGAAAATTTCTGCGTGGGATGCCCTTACAATGGTACTTGTAATGTTTAAAATCTATTGAAATATGTGAGGAGGGTCTACTTACGATTTAAATCAATTTGAGAGCCATGATGATGGCAGATTCAGCTTAAATTCCACCTTTTAGGACTGCAAAGGGATGTATCAGGAGGCCAACAAGACAGATGTCTCGAAAAGCAAGTTTCAAATACTTACAAATTGTATGACACGGATTGATCTCAGAAAGCACCACACAGAAATCGAGGGTTTTCAAAGTTGAAAAACGAGTTAACCCCTCTTTTCTCCTGCTGCATCCCTACTTTCACCGCGGAATATTAAATCGTAATTGTCATAGTTGAAAGAACATGTCTAGTAGTAAAAATTGGAAAGAGAAATACCTTAGTTAAAAAACCAATTTGGAAAAAGGCCCCCCGAATATCAAAGGGTTTTACAAATTCAATACCTCTTTCACCTCTTTCAAGCTCCAAAATATTAATGAAAAAAAGCATCGCAATGCTTTGCGTTTTGAGTCTGATTTCCATGAAGTAAAGCTGATAGGAAAATTTTCCATTCACAGAACAAAAAAAGGAAGCACTCTCCGATATTTTTATTTTTTGTTTTGTAGTAAGCATGCAGATACGTGTTGGAATGAATAGCTGAAATCCTGTGAAAGCACACCAGGATCTCTATTAAATTTACATGCTAAATTTTAATTTCCTAATTCAATTTGAAGGGAGTATTCGTGTGGTACAAATTCAAAAAATAAGAAAATTTGACCGAACAACATGTTTTGGGGCTATGAGGGGATGCTACAGGAATAATAATTAGAAACTCTCAAAAGGCACCACTACAACCTTTACTATATCAACATTCCAAACTTCACCTTCTTAGCTCAGTTTAGAGGGGAGATATGCATGGGTCAATCTTTTTTTAAAGTCAAAAAGGGAGAAACCCCAAAATCTCCTCTACTGATTCACCTAGGAAAATGAGGTTTGAATATTTCATACAAATTTTCATGAACCCTTCAGCACCCCCTCCCTTAAATTAGGACATGAGTGAATTTTGACCCAAGCTCATCCTTGCTTAAAAATATCACATCTGGTGCCAAATTGTGCTTACTGCCCAAATTGACCAATTCAGATTGGTATTGAGCGGAGCAAATGAATCTTAATTTCTGGAGAAAAAAAATAAAAAGGAATAAATATCTGAAATGGCCAAAAATGGCCAAAAATGTTCTCAATGGTCTTCTAGGACTCCAAAATAAAATTCGTAAGTACTCCCTCCTCCAGAAACCATAGTTAGATAGTCTGCAATCGCTTGGTTTTCATTGACAGTATAACAGAAAATTAGGTTAAAAACAGCTCTTATGGGTACCTATCCTTTTCTAGATTCTTCTCATTCTGTATGGCCATGTGTCAGAAATATCCCATGATGTGCTCCTCATATAGAAAATTTGGCCTTACTGGCTCCTATAATTCTTCTACAATTGACTTCTCTGTCTTTCGTGCTGCCCACAGGATCCTCAGAATTCTTCTCCGAACCCCACTTCTCAAAGACTTGTCATCTGCTTTCAATGACCATGTTTCTGCCGCATACAAAAAAAAAAAAACAGAAAACAAGGGTTCCGATCAACCTCTTCCTAGTTTCCTTGGATATCTTTCTGTTACATATGGCATTCTATAGGCAGGTCATCGCTGATTTTCTCATTGCAATTGGCGCACGATAGTGTAGTGCTTCAGATCCCACACCCAACATCTAAAAATAAAGGAGCTTAATAATCAGAACAGAGGAAGCCTGGATCTGGAGTAAATAATGTCTACTAGAATGAAAGGAGTTATAATTTTAGAACTTCTACTTCTAGTTGTAAATAAATGACAATAAACTGACTCCAGAATTTGAGATTCATTTTTGGATACTTGAACCCAAGAAATGCAAATCGAATCAATATCAGTACATGAAAACATATTACAAATCATACATAATCAGTCGTTTCAACCATTGACCCCAGACTGAAAGAAAAAACATGGCAGACAGAGCTGTGGAGATGATGATTATGTCAGTGTTGGTTATTGAGTTTGATAAATGATTATAGTCTGGTAGAGTATTGTAATCAATAGCTGGGATACACAAGCAGAAAGGATGCCTTTTCACGATATTCTTTCATTCTGCTGGTACAGAAGAATTCTTAAACTTAAGTGATCCAATTTTTTATACCAAAAGATTAATTATGCATATAAAATCACCCAAATTAACATGTATGTACCCAAAATTATAGAAAAATGTTTACAACAATTTTCCAATTTCACCAAGACATTCTATGAAACTGAAAAATTATTTTGATATAAAAGTAAAATGTGCGAAGTTGAAGTAGTGTGCGAGTATATTCAAACATTTCACTTGAGCCATAAATTTGCTTTCACTAATTTGGAATTTTAAACACATGCTGTTTCTTTTCATGAATTGACACGATCATAGTTTTGCAGTGTTGCCAAATCATTAAAATTAAAACATCATACAAAAAATACATAATAATTTGGTACTTCATTCCCCTTTGGAAATAAAGTAACTTTATATCCTAACTCATTCAGTTGCTGATAAAGACGAACTTTCCTATGGAACAATAATGGGTGTAATGTTGTACATTATACGTATGAAGTATGCACATAAATATAACAGTATAAACTATGTAGGATAATGTAGTAAACAAACAGAACGTAGGCCTACTTATTTTTAAACGTAAGAATAACCAAATAAGTTTAGCATACGAACATAAATGAAAAAATACAAAAAAGTGTTTACCAAAACTAGATATAGAATTGAAAAGCGCGATAATTATAACCTTGTGTATCAGATTGATTGTAAAGATAACGAAGGTATTTATATAGGTGGGATAAGTCGTTAATAAAAAAAATATATTCGTAAGCATAAATTAGATGTTCAGAATAAAAAACCAAAAACCGCACTTGCTGAACACAGCATTAACCATCATCATAATTTTGATTTCATAAACGTAAAAATTTTATATATGGGTCTAGATAATAACAAGAAACGAAAAATCATTGAAAATCTGTGCATCGTTCGGAATTATAACAATGCTCTCAACACCATGATAGAAATGGAAGGTGTTGAAGAATATAAAGCTTTATCGATAATTTAGTTGTTGATCGTGATCAGTCGTTTACATGCTCTGAAGAAGGCCACAGAATATGGCTGAAACGTTGGTGTTGTATTTGTATGTCGTTTAAAGCCTAAATAATTGTTTGATCTGAACTCATAGAATGAATGCTCACATACCTGGTATTTTTGAAAAATGAAACTTACATAAATAATAAAATTGTAAAATTTGATCCGGTTGAAGGTAAATTAGATATTTTATTCAAAATTTTGAAACTACAGGTTCGAATTTTTGGAACTACCAAAAAAAGCTGAAACTACTGCTTAGAATAACCAGTGATCTCCTTCTTGCAATTTTTTTTTATACATTCAATTCCTTTCTAACTCTTAACATTTCAACAAAATGAACGGGCTGAGGAACAGACTAGGATATCAGGATGTCAACTCCCTCCCTCCTTTTTTCCTCAAAACACAAAGTATTTAAATGACATTTGTAATTTGTTCGCAGTATCAAAAAAATCCAGTCAGGGTTGATAGAAGAGTGCAGAGATTCGCAATATGCGTACCATCGTCCTGCAAATCAACAGACCTAATTATCTCACTCAATAGCACCTTATATCCCATATTCCAAAATCATGGACTCAATATACTGGTCAATGTGGACCCAATATTTTGCGAAACAAAAAAAACTTCCGACCGTTTCCAAGAGTATTTCATCGCCAAGTTAGTTAAAGAGCAAAGTTGACTCAGTTTTAAGAAATTAAGAAGGATCATACCTCAAAACACATCTACCAAAGTATAATTATTACCTATCTTCTAGGTGGATATTTGTGGCATTTTTCTTGTTGCTGATTTATCTCACTTATTACGATGTCGTTACAAATGCTGCCACCAATGAATCCAAAAAAGGTAAGTGGCTTACACAGTAAAATTGGCGGAATTCAAAAATGAAAGAAGTGATAATCGTGCTAGATCTTTTTGGAGAATGCTACAGTAAAATAATTCACCCTGTGCCTGTTTGTATGTTTCGTTCCAGACAAACCGAATAGTTTGCTGGAAAATTTAAGTGGAGCCGTTTCGCTAGTTGGTAATTATAAAAAACTGGTGCAAATCAATACAAAATCAAATCTCGTCGGATTAGATTTCATAAAAGTTTTCAATATGTTGCTTACAATTTATGGACATCGTTACGTATATTCTGCCGGTGGTTGTGCCCTATTCAACACTGAACAGACCGAACAAGTAAGCAATTTTTTTGCAAATTATTTACCATGGCCAAGTTTTTTTTTTAATTTTTTTTTTTTTTTAATAAGATGCAATATTTTTATCTTATTATTTCGAAACAACGTTGAGAAAATCTGTAACACAGCAACATTAAAGGAAGTTGGCATGAAATCACGCCAACCTATTATAAACAATTGGTTCAATGAACCAAAGAAATCCGTCTTAAATGTTTTCCAACACGTCATTCACAAATGTTTTTTTTTTTTTTTAATGAATTTATCACTCGCCTCAATCTTTATTGCATTATATGGAAATGTATCAGTTAATGTAAGTTTAGAAGCAAGTAGGCTGAATGGATAGGAATGTAGCAATTAGTCAGGGTCAGCAGTAATGATGTCTCGATAAACTAAACAATTCACTTTGCAAATTCATACACGTAAATACCAACGTAAATGAAAGATACATATAATTACACGATATGTACGTAGTATCTATTTTTGCAAGTACCTAGCTACCCACATACCTATAATTAATAATTTAATCACCATAGTCGCTCTTCTTTCTAAATTTTTTTTTTTCGAAGGAAGCTTCAATTATAACAGTCTGTTGACCTACGACTATGAGAGGATGAGATTTGGATACGTACGTACCGTAGGCAAAAGAACAATGAAAGATGTAGAAAGTAAATCACAATGAAAAAAGGCATCGCTTTGCGATGCTTTTTCAGCTTGATTTTCATATCATATTTTAATCACGAACATTGATCGTAATCGTTACTGAGCATAGAAAGGGCTCAATGGGGCTAAAAAGTGAAAACCTCCAAAAAGCACGTCTAGGGTCCTTCCTTACTGACCGTACATGCATAATTTCAACTTTCTGGCCCCATTTGAAAGGGAGTTATGCGAGAAACAAACATTAGAAATTAGAAAAAACGACCAAAAAACCACAAATTTAAGACTGAGGAAGTGCAATGGGACTGATAAGTCGAGATCCCCCAAAGGAACATTCAGGGTCTCTACTAAATGTACATAACAAATTTCAGCTTTCTAGCTTTATTTGAAGGAGAGTTATGCGAGGAAGAAACTCAAAAAACCCAAAAAAAAGAGAAAATCTGACCAAAAAACCACATTTTTGGGGCTGTAGGGATGTGAAATGGAGCTATAAAGTCGAAACTACCAAAATGTACATCTAGAGCCCCAACTAAATGTACATGCTAAATTCCAACATGCTAGCTCAATTTGGTGGCGAGATATGAGAGGAACAGTTCTTTTTCAAGGTTAAAAAGGGTAAAACCCCCCCACATCTCCTCTCCTAATAGACTTGGGGAGTTGATTTTTGTATATCTTATACAACTTTGGATTATCTATCGATTGACTCAAAAAGGAGAAATTTTTGTGTTTTTGACCTCACAGCAGCCTCTCCCTCAAAATAGTGCAAAACTGAATTTTGACCCAAGGTCACTCCTATTCATTTATATCTAATCCGTTGCCAAGCTGAACCGATTGACCGAATTTGGTCAGTATTGAGCCAAGTAAATGATTTTAATGTTGGAGGGAATAAATAAAATAAAAATAAATATCTGACATGACCCAAAATGGTCTTAATTGCCTTCTAGGACCCCTAAACGGATTTTGTTGGTTCCCTATTTTTCCACCGCTTTTGGTCGATAAGACTATAATAGCTTAGTTCTCATTGACAATATGACATAGAAAATCGGGCTAAAAGTATCTAAGTACTTGCTTTAAAATTGATTAATTGAAATGCTGGAGATATTGGAGTGGGGGGCATTTATGGTGAATTTAATGCCCAAATCGTCGTACCTAATTGGTAGAATTTGATTCTGATGGTCTGAAAACTTTGTGGTAAAAATTTTCGACCCTTCCTCCTCCACTAATCATAGATCAGGCTAAAAATGACAAGTATCACTTGAAACGTTCTCACATAATAGGCCCATGAAAGTTTATCTTGGGTAATTCCATTCTTCGATGAAAAAATAATAATAATGAATGCTTCTAGTTCATTTTATTCACATGCAAGTACAATCAACTTACTTAAATATTGTGTAATTTAATAAATTAAAATGGATAATTTATAACGATTCAAAGAATGATATTCTTATATGCTGCTAGAATCAAATACCCATTTCTTCAATTGTTTTCGTTCCACTTTACCAGTTAAAGTTTTGGGTAATTTGTCGACAAATACGACTCCGCCTCTGAGTTTTTTATAGAACGATAAGTGATCTATATACACAGATAGATCAATGTTAATTAATTTCAAATGCATAATTTTATTACAATCCTAGATAGATATTTGAAAATAAAGAAAGAACACTTTTTTAAGCCCAAAATGATGATGAAAAATTACAAGCATCTTATCTGAAATGCACCCATAAAGTGGATCAGAATTTATTGATGTTTCTCACCCGCAACATATTTTTGTATTTCGTTTTCCGTAATCTCGTATCCGTTCTTTCTGACAACGTAAGCTCGTGGTAATTCACCACACTGCTCATCAGGTACTCCTACAACTCCAACTGACTCAATACTGGGCAATTGAAGCAGTAAAACTTCTATTTCCAATGGGGGTACCTCGATTATAACTTTTGTTAAAATACTGCCGTAATTTTGTTGTAGTCCATTTAAAAATACATACAATGTACCGCGTAGATTTACCTGGTACGATTTATATTTGATTATTTCTTTGATCCTGTCAACAATGTAGAAGTTTTCATCTTCGTCGTAATAGGCTACATCTCCGCTACGTAACCATCCTTCACTATCAAACGGTTCCATTTGGCTAGAACCTTTGATCCTGTATCGTTTCATTGACAACGGTCCTCTAACGCAGTACTCTCCAAGCTCATTTGGTCCCAAAGAATCTCCCGTTTGTAAATCGATAATCTAACAGAGGTACGATGATTTACAACAAGTCTCGAATGATGCTGTATTAATTTTCACCGATGGAAATTGTACCTTGGCTACCATTCCTGGTAAAAGCCTACCGGTAATGCCTGCTTTGCTCGTGGGCAGTGATATCATATTCACTAAGCTCATCTCGGTCATACCATAAACTTGGATCACGTGGCAATCAAAACGTCTTTTCAAGGTTTCCACCACTTTTTGTGCAATACGACCCCCTCCGTTTAATATTAATCGAATGCTGGATAAATCGAAATCCTCGGCTTGGTTGCTTTTTGATAAAGATACCGCTATCGCTGGTACTACATACAAAGTGCTTATCTAAAGATAAAATAACAATTCGATACATCAAACGATGATGCTAAAAGAAGTACTGTAATAACTTTAATTATTGCCAAGAACCCGAGATGCATACATTGTAATTTTGAATATACCGCAGGAAATCTAATTCGTTGTAATTTCTCATTAGTACGTACGTATGCCCCAATACGAAACAAGACAGAAGACCAAATAGACCATAAGCGTGGCACATCGGAAGCAATCCGGATACGATATTGTTGTCTGGGAAGGTTATGATTTTTTCACATCTGCAAATCAATCCATTTGGGCACATTAAAATTCAGATTCGTGTAATGATATTTGGCTACCTACCTGTACACTTCCATCACCAATACCAACGATTTGTGGGATGACTCCACTCCTTTGGGTAAACCAGTCGTCCCACTCGAGTATAAAATCAAAGCTGTGTCATTGGGGTCAACAATGAATCCTCCACTAGTCTTATTCCACTTCTTAAGGAGACTGATATTATCGTCCAAGTTGATTATGTGTTTGATGTAATTGCACGTTTGGTGTAGATTTTTGACTTTTTTAAACGTTCTATCGGTGCTAATAACGATGCTAGGCTTTGATATGGAGAATGCGTGTAAAAGTTCATCTACAATGCAGCATAAAATAATTTATGCAACTTAAAGGGGAGGGAGGGTCATTGGTAAAAATTTTACATCTGTTTTCCTCTTTGTATCAACTTACCATTAGTACACGCAGGATTAATACAGCAGAAAATGTATCCAACTTGAAGTGCAGCGAGGAATGAAGACAAATATTCTAATCTGTTTTCACTAGCAATTGCCACCACTTCGCCTTTTTTCACTCCCAAAGTATGAAAATATTCGGCAAGAGCGTAGCTTAAATCCAATACTTCTTGGAAGGTTACTTCCTGTCCCGTTTCCGCATTTATCTAACGTAAAAAATATTCACGTAGGTGGTTAGAAAAGCCCAAGGAAGATAAGAACGATGAGATGACGCCGCTGTCCCACAGAAAGTTATTGTGGGTTTGATGGGTACTAGAGTATTCAATTATTGGTACTTTTCGGGAAAGTTGAACGGAATTGAGATGAAAAAAAAGGTAAAATCTCCAAACAGGGATGATAAAAATTCATGGTCATTACCCAAATTTTTATTTTGGTTGAAATGATACTATGCTAGGATAGAATATCTCTAGTCTGATTTTCTATGTCATGTTGTCAGTGAAAACCAGGCTATTACGATCTATCGACCTATTGTCGATGGGGGGGGGGTATATCAACAAAATCCGTTTTGGGGTCCTGGAAAACTATTTTTGGCTATGCCAGATATTTTTAAACATATTAAAATCATTTACCCTGCTCGATATAGACCAAAATCGCTTCAATTCGGTTAATCGGCCCAGTTTGGCAGCGGATTTGTTATGCATGAGTGGGAACGACCTTGGGTCAAAATTCAGTCATGTCCAAATTTGGGGGAGAGAGTGCTGAGAGGTCAAACATACAAAAATTGTTCTTTTTTAAAGTAATCGACGGAGAATCAAAAGTTGCACACTATATTCAAAAATCAGCCTCCCAAGTCAATTAGGAAGGGAGATATGAGGATTTTCCCTTTTGACCTTGAAAAACACCTGTTACTTCCTTATCTTCCCACAAAACTGATCGAGGTACGCTGGTTAAAATTTGGTATGTAAATTTAGTGCAGTCCCAGATTAGTCTATTGAGGGTTCCGTTCCCACTTTTCCAGTTTTCAGCGCCATTGCATCACTTGCCAGCCTCCAAAAATAAGTTTTTAAAGCATTTTTTCCTAATTTTTGAGTTTGCCCTTTTCACATTTCTCCTTCAAATTTAGGTGGACCAGTCAAAATTGAGTTCATAAATTGAGTGGAGCGGGTCCAGATTTTCCTTTTTAGGGGTTCCAAATTTCCAACTTTTCAGTGCCATTACATCCTCTTACAGCCCCCCCCCCCGAAAGTAAGATTTGAGCAATTTTTATTTTTTCAGTTTGACCTGGTCATATCACTCCCCTCCAAATGGAGGTATGCTGGTTAAAATTTAGTACATAGATATTTAGTGGGTGGGGGGGGCCTTAATTTGACTTTTGAAGGTTTCGATTTTCCAACTTTTCAGTCCCATTTTGTCCCCTTGCAAAACTTCCCTCCCCCTCCACAGAGTAAATTTTTAAGCGATTTTTCTTATTTTTCCAGTTTACCCTTCCCGTATCTCTCCTTTCAAGCTAAGATGAGTTGGTAAAAAATTTGGCCTGTAAATTTGGTAAGCGTTGAGATTTTGTCTTTGAGGCTTCCAACTTCACTACTTTTCAGCCCCATCATATTCCCTCACTGCGCTGATAAAACAATTTTTAAGTAGGTTTCTCACACACTGCCACCCAGTTCTATTTACTAGAAGACCAAAATCTAGCATGCGGGTTGCTTTTGAATGCTTCGACTTTTCGCTCCCATTGTACCCTTCCACAGTCTCAAAAAAGTTATTTTGAAAAAGAGACATGAAGGGTTTTCTTTATTTCACCTTGAAAATGTCATTCCTCTCATATCTTTCATCTAAATTGAGCTAGAGAGTTGAAATTTTGTATGTAGATTTAGTAGCAGTCCTGAACATTCCTTGTGGAGGTTTAGGCTTTTTAGTGTAATAACATACTCTCACAACCGCAAAAAAGTAATTTGATAGGAGGGTTTTTGTCGTTTCAAAAACTTTGGAGAGGATACCAGATATGTCATTTGGGAATTTTAACTATTATTTGGTAAACAAAAGGCAATACAATGTGGTGTACCCTCCCCCCGCATTAAAATAATAATGGAAATCTGCAATGAACAAATCGATGGCTAAAAGGTACCTTGCCGCATCAGCCCTTTAAGAACCATCAATCTGACTTTATTGTCCCAAGAATGTAGAAATTTTCAAGTTTTCTGAAGTTTTTCAATGACCCTCTCCACCACACTAATTGCAACCTCCTTCATGCAAAGCGACGAAAAAATGAGGAAATTGGTTTCGACACTTTTTTGAAAACCTCTTTAAAATTTAATTTTGGAAAATAAATGCCTAAGTTTGAGAATTGATAAATATTGGAAACATGATCGTTATGTAAAGTTGTATATTTCAATATTCAAGACAAAATTGATTAAATTCAAAATTGGGTTGAAAATCCCGTCAAGATAACTCCCATTAGAAGAGAGACAAGGCAGAGTGCTCTCCTTTTTCACCTGGAAATAGTTGGTTCAACCCAAATTGAATTAGTGGGAGGATTGAGGGGGTGAGGGAGGATTAGGCCTTAAAATGTGGAATGCTGATTTAGTAGATGTCTAAAAAGTAAGGAGTTTAGTACATGCTTTTCCAAAGTTACAACTTTTCAGCTTCATCTTATCTATTTACAGCCCTGTTTTTTTGGACGGGTTCTTGGCACTTTTTTTAATAGATTCGGTTTCTCCATTCTTTTAAAAATAAGCCGACAGGATGAGATTTGGCAATTAGGTTTATTAATGGCCTTAGGTACGCTTATTGGACAATTTTAAACTTTTTAGTCGCATTACATCGTCGTGAAAGTGTATTCTTATTCGCTCATTGCTGGATTGAAATAATGCTCAAAGATGCCCTTCGAAATTAGTCTATCGAAATAAATTTTAGCTAACTAAATATTTAAAAAAATATTTTTATATTATTTAATCCATTAGTTATTTTCATCACTAGCAGAAAACTTTGTTTTAATTTTTCAAAAAAATTCAAAAAATCAACTTCAGCGGTTGTAAATTTGAGTTGACGTTGGAGGAAGGAATTGACATAATTACATATTACTTACGATGAAAACTTTATCCAAATGGTTTTTGCTAACTTTAACCAAGTATTCGCCCAAACCCAGTTCCATATTCAAACTGGTTTCCTTGGAGATACCAGGTCCTTGAATAATGTTTTTATTCATTCTAAATACAACACGTGTACGTAGACGTACATACATTCAAGTTAGCTACCATCATCAAAGGTATTATATAAATAACATACGATTGCATTTTTCTTACTTTTTTCACGTTCTTCTAACAATCTTCAACCGTCAATGGGCAACTTAATAAACAAATAAAGCAGAATTCTCAAAACAAACCGTATAAATTATATATACTCGACATGCGTAAAAATAATAAACTAAAATATAACCAATGAAATCACTCGTGATTCTTCTGGATTAAATTAAATTGATAACAAAAAGAAAAAATACAATAGGTATTCGCATAGGTCAAAAATTACGAAAATACGGTGTTCCCCAAGAAATAACGAGTGTAACGTATAAAACTCATATCCGGCCAGAGTGAGATATCCAACATGTAATTTCAATTTTCTCACTTGTAACAGGCAGACTTGATGGTAAAAAAAATTTGATAGCTTGTTTTACATCCTGTTAAAATACAAAAGAACTCTAGGAACTTGTTTGAAAAAAAAAAAAAATTAATTACCCGACACCTACTGCTGACAATTACCTAGTGTGAAAGCCTCCTAACATCGAAAGAAATTCATTTTGAAAAAACAATACCTACTTTACAATTGTAGGTCACCGTACATGGCAGCTAATTTCGTGCATTTTTTTTTAATTGCATCTGTGAAGCCGCATAAGTATTTCGATTTAAATTCATCGTAGTGAATTTTCTATGCGAAGAGATGGAGTAAAAAAAATTGAAAAAAATTCCAAATCATGACCCAAAGCCTGACATAAAAGTTTAAGACAGGTTGATATGAAGTCCAAAGCCATAAAATTCCCATTATAGGAGGGCGAGGGTGCAGTTAGTAAAGAGCCTTTCCTAATGAAGGTCAAGAACGGCCCTCGACCCAAAATCGATCATACTTGAGCCAAAATACTACTTATGGTCTAAAAACATCCCAGAAAAATGTTTGACCCCCTACACCCATCCCTTCCGGATTATCGCCTCCTAAATGTCAAAATTTCAACGCGGGATATGTCTGGAAAGGGAGGGTAAAATTTTTTGAAATTTTCACTGATTATACATCTTGCTGAGTATTATGAATGAGAATTGATTGAAAATTTCCGGTTCACATTTTTACAATTTTTTTCGTTGACATTTTCAAAAAAAATTAAAAAAAATTTTTGGGGTGGGACTCATAGCTGGAAATTTTTTTACATCTTTTGTAGGTGGTGATCCATCACATACATTTTTTCGGGGTTCAGAAATTCAGTGCAATATGTTCAAAAATAAATCAAAACCAAAAAAAACACGTTTTTCACTACTTATCCGTAATTAATAAGGGAGATATTTCAACTCAATGCAAAAATTTCGAGTCAATATATGAATAAATTGAAATTATATATTGAAAGAACCCATTTCAAAAATTTCAAGTCTTAAAGTGCATTTCTTGAATTTTGGCGAATTTTTAAAATTTTAAAATTATCTCATCGTGTGTAAATCATGAAAATTTGATCTGATCAACGAAAAAAGCTGAAATTTGGTACGTACACTACTTTTAACCTTGCAAATCGATTGCAAGCGGTTTCGAGATGTTTCGTAGCCTTCAGGAAAATTTTGAACTTTTCCAGTGCTGGAGAACAGTTTATAAAAATGTTACGTATGAACGACAGCATCTAAAATTTTGTATTACCCATATCGGTGACCTATTTGATCGATTAAAGCACGATTTTCCCAAATTTATAAATTTTCAGCTCAAATCCATATTTTATTGTACAAAATTTTCCTGTAAATAATTCAAAAATACACCCATAGCTCACGCATCGAAATAAAAAGCTGAAAGTTGGCGAATCTCCTTAAAGGCTACGAAATGTCTCGAAACCGCTTTCATTCGATTTGGGAGGTCAAAGCTAGGGTGTGTACTAAATTTTAGCTTTTTTCGTTGATCAGATCAAATTTTCATGATTTATGCGACGATGAGATAATTTTAAAATTTGAAAAATTCGCCAAAATTCAAGAAATGCATTTTAAGACTTAAAATTTTGGAAATGTGGTTCTTTTAATATGTAATTTCAATTTATTGATGTATCGACCCGAAATTTTGCATTGAGTTGAGATACCTCCCTTATTAATTACGAAAAAGAGGTGAAAAACGTGTTTTATTTTCGTTTTGATTTTTTTTGAGCATGTTGCACCCATTTCGGAACCCCCAAAAAATACATGTGATGGATGACCACCTAAAAAAGATAGTAAAAACATTTTCAGCCACGAGCCCCCCCCCCATTTTTTGAAAATTTCAATGTAAAAAAAAAACTAGAAAAATGTGAACCGAAAATTTTCAAAAAATTTTCATTCACAGTACTCATCTGAGAAAATTTAAAAATTTATTTACCCTTCTATTTCAGAGATATCTCCTGTGGAAATTTCGGCAATTGGGGCGATAATTCCGCAAGGGGTGGGTGTAGGGGGTCAAAAATTTTTTTGGGATATTTTTAGACAATAAGTTACAGTTTGACTCAAGTTTGATAGATTTTGTATCGGGGGCTGTTTTTGACCCTTATTAGGAAAGGCTCTTTTCAATAATTCAATATTAGTGTCTCATAGGATACCAGTTATTTTTCGAAACGTGTTTTTTTCCACCAAGGTCCAAATGGAGTCCTTGAAAATTCTTTAGCTCAAAATTCAACCTAAATTATGTGTAAAGTTAGTTGTATAAATTGAAGCTGAACTGTGATTCAAGCTGATAAGTTCTGAAAATGAATTTTAAATCTGCTATGGTATAAATTGGTAGCCTATCAAGTAATGGAGAAATTTCCCAATTGTAATTTTCAGATGGTATATTCATCTTCTCGATATGGAATTGAAATTACACACACCAACGTTGTAGATGTATTTTTTATGGTTAGCGGATTCTTAACGTTTCATTCTGGCGTTTTACCGATGATCAAAGGTGGATGGGTTTACATTTTCATCAGGGTCCTGTCAAGGTGGTTAAGGTAAGATACCATTTATAGTACGTGTATTGTATAAATGTATACCATATTGCCTACCTACTTACCTACCTACCTATCTACCAATATATTGCGGTATCTTCATATATTTATTTTTCTTTTAGAACGGTACCGATATTTAGCGTATTGATGTTATATATCATATTTGTATTACCATATACAAGCGAAGGTCCATTATGGAATTATAAAATTATGACCGAAGTGAACAACTGCAAGAAGAATTTTTGGACTAATTTATTAGGGATTAATAACATCGTTAAAACTAATGAATCGGTGAGTATAGCTTTTCCTAGTTAAGAGGATACTTAGTGGAGGTGGGCCAAATTTTGCTTTTTTTGTAAGCTTGCAGACAGCGATGATCACAGTTGCGAAATAACCTCAAAAGAATGTGGTATAAATTTCATACCCTTTAACTCTTCTTTTTCAACTTGCAAAACTCATTTAAAGTTTTAAAATTTTCAAAAAATTAAAAAAAGATTTTTTTTCAACTTTTTTTTTTAATATAATGATTATACTTGGAACGATTATTGTTAGGAAATTTTTGCAATTTCTGCCTTTTTTAAGGATTTAAAAAAAAAGTCACTTTTTGCGTTTTTTCTTAATGATTTTCTGAAAAACCACGAAGGAAATTTTTATTGTGAAACGTTCCCTGAATGGATTAAGAATATCAATTTTAGATGATCAAGCGCAATATTTCAATTTTATCTCCCTTAGATGATTTTTTAGAGTCACTCAAAAAAGATCTCTTTGTACATATTTTAAAATAAATTTGCTAAAAATTGAAAAAATGATTTTTTTTTTAAATTTTGTCACAAGAGACAAATTTCTTCTATTGCGGACTCTCAAAGGCAATTTTTCAATTTTTTTTCTCTTTTTTGAACCATTTATACATTGAATCTTGAAAAAAGGCAAAAGTGCAGAGAACAGATCTGAAATGGGCCAGGTTAAGTTTACTCGGTCTATTTTTTAAGGATTTACCGAAAAAAAAAATTCAATGAGATGAAAAAATTCTTGAAAAAAAATTAAAAACCAATCAAGCAACCCTGAAAAATTTTCTATTGGAAATTTTGCGCTAAATTTTTAACCATTTCAGGCGATAGTTAAAATTACATCATTTTTGTACCTCCTCCCTGGGTCCCTCTTTTGAGTGAAATCGGTCAAATTTGGTATCATTATAAAGAAAATTTTATCATGAATATCTACATCTATTTAGAAGATTGTTTATTAAAAAAATATCCTCTTAAAAATTTTCAGAAAATTGTAAAAAAACGAAAAAATTGGAATTTTTTTAGTACCCGTGAAAAAAAAAGGGAAATTGTTAAAATTTGCCAACAGTGATAATTTTGGGTAATAGTTCCTTTTTGGAAAGAAATTAAAAAAAAAATTGTTGAAAATTTTTTAAGCTTGAATCAATTTTGCAACTTAAAAAAATTGAATTGGAATACTAAAATTTTTACAACATTTTTTTGAAGTTACTTTGCAACTATTGTGACCCCGCCGCGCCGTTTGCAGATTCGAAATGTTCTCAAAATGATGTGAAAATTTCAACAACTTTAAAGTTTTCAATTCCTTCTTTCAGCCGTTTTATTTTATTTATTTTATTTTTTTTTTAGTGCTTAATATTCAGTTGGTACATAGCAGCGGATGTACAATTAGCCGTTTTAGGAGCAATTTTACTCTTCATCTATGCGAAAAATAATAATATTGGAATTCTTGCCATCTTATTTTCTTTTGTAGCAGCCTCTGTCATAACATTTGCAGTTGCCTACGCAAATCATTTTCACGGTATTATGACATTTTACATAAGGTAAGTTGGATTCTTTATTGCAATTGGTGAGCTTAAAATTACACAGAAACACAGATTCTTTGGAAAAACCAAGGCGAGGGGTGGAGGGGGAGGGGGTATGAATACGGTGATACTCAAAATTTCCATTTGAAAATACTATGAGCTCATTGAGATTGAGGCCGCTTTCAAGCCAGTCAGGTGTTGGGGTTACCAATAAACAAAGCTATTGCAGACTGGGGTACTTACAAAATCCCTTTTTGGTATTTTAGAAGATCATTTAAACTATTTTCGAGCATTTCGGCCATCAAGCTTAGATTGGCAGCTGATTTCATGTATATATGAATGGAGATGACCTTGAATCAAAATTCAATAGTGTTAAAAATTTGAAAAAAGAACGTTGTGGAGCAGAAATCGCCAAAATTCTTTATTTTTAAACTAATCGATAGAAAATTGATATTTTTATAACCATTGCAAAAATCAGCTCCCTATAATAATTAGTCAACAAGCCCCCACTCCCCAAGAAAAAAAATTTGTTAGGGGTGGTTCGTTTTTTTTTTCTTTTATAGAATTTGTCTCCAGCATTATCTTCATTTTAAACTAAGCTAATGATTGAAATTTGTTATGTAAATTTGGTAGTTTAAAAAATCCATAAAAAAATTAATTGTAAAAATGCATAGTGTATCGAAAGTTGAAGAAGGTTACTCTGTTCAATTTTTGCCTAGCGTGAGAATTGAAGGAGTTGCCAGAAAATTTCCCCCGAGGCATGATGTACAATGTGCTTGTAGTCTTTTAATTTTTGCTGTTAGGCAAAATATTAATAGAACAAAATTTGTTTTACTTGTAAATGTACTGTACATTTTTATTAGTAATTTTTTTGAGGAGACAAAAGGTATTCACCATGTAGCAATAGACCCTTCCTTATTTTTCTACATATCGATTGATGAATTTACATTTCTAACAGCTTCTTGCAAGATTCAAGAAATTATAAAGAGTTCGTCGATTTTTATATCGTTTCGTATCCAAGAATGATACCATATTTGATGGGGATCATGACTTGCTTATTAATTAAAATAATGAAAGGAAAACAACTAAAAATTTCAGATGTAAGACGTATTACTTATTACAATCGTCATTCATCGCAACGATAATTTGTTTACATATTTTATTTTAATTTAGAAACAAATATACTTGATTTCCTTTTCAACTATTTTGATCGGTGAAGGAGGTCAGTACTACGGAAGGTTATTCTATGCCTTTGGTAGAGAATACAGCAGACTGGAAAACGCTTTATATGCCACAGCACATCGTATGGTGTATGTGTTCATATATGTCGTGCATTTATTCCTATTCTATACATCAGGGCTAGGTCAGTAAATCAAAGTAAAATAAAATTAAAAATAAGTACGCTCACGATGGGCTTATCAATTCGCAGGAATATTTACTAAATTTTTCCAATGGAACGGATGGATCATACTCGGACGTTTGACATATTCGGTATATCTCGTCAACACCGTCATTCAATTGTACCACGTGTCCTCCCAACAACAACCTATGTCATTTTTATCCAGAAAGAATTTGGTAAAGTCTTCAATATTAGCTATCGAAATATCATCAATAGTTTCGATAAATCGCATCACTGTGGTGAGAGTATTGAGGTGCGAGGAGAGGAGAGGCGAGGAAAAGGATGATCGCTTTATTCAGAAAATCAATATACCTATGTACCTATGTTGATTTCTTAAATTTTTCAGGTATGGTGGACCTTTGGTGATATAATATGGAGTTATATCAAAGGATTCATTTTATATATGTGTTTCGAAGCGCCAATTTTCAATTTGTCGCAATTACTTTTAAATCGATTAACAAAGTATGTACCATAAGCACTGAAGGAAAGTACGAATACATGGTTTTACATGACATGTACCTAAAATTGATTGTTTCATTGAATATTTTATAGAGCATTGGTGAAACCAAAAACAGACGAAGTGAGAAAAGAAATTAATTCAAAATCTATTAGCAAAACGAATAATATAAAAAATGAATGATACCAGGTAATTTCAACATTTAAACTAGTTAATTTTTAATTTTAAAATACTTCTTGCAATGAACAATATTCATTCATTCAATTTAAAATTTTTAAATTAACAATTTATCAGTCTCGTAGCAGTTTACTTCAACACTAGTTCACTTGTGTTAATTCTGATGGTCGCATTTTTTTTCAGCTCCTTTTAAGCAGCACTGTAACAGTCTATACAAAAACCCGATTAAATTTGAAAAATGAAACCGCTTTATATTGAAACTGGTTCACTGAATCAAATTTCCATGGTAAAATTCGTTCACATCATCCTGAAAAACATCTGTGTATAAAATTTAACCCAAAATTGTTTTTAAGCTGTTGTGAACAAATTATATCATGAGAATCAACTTACGCAAACCGGTTTCAATATAAACTGGTTTACTTATAACCAGGTTCAAGTACAACTAATTTCAATATAAACTGGTTTTACTTCTCAAATTCAATTTGATTCTCATGACAAATGTTATAATGACGTATTTTAAGGAACTAGAAACAAATGTGATCATGAAAATTAACCCAAGAGAAACAGTTTTAGTATAAACCAGTTTCTATATAAACATAGACCAATGTAAACTAGTTTTACTTCACCAATTTAATCCAATGTTCATGAAAAATAGAATAGTACTATTTTTTTGGGGTCCTGGAAATGAATCTCGGCATGAAAATTAGCTCAAGAAAAGTGGTTTCAATATGAACCGGTTTTGATATTAACCTATTGCAATATAAACTCGTTTTACTCATCCGATTCAATCCAATTCTCATGAAAAATAGAATGGTGCTATTTTTTGAGGTTCTAAAAATGAATCTGACCATGTAAATTAGCCCAAGAAAACTGGTTTCAATATAAACCGGTTTCAATACAAAACCGCTCCAATGTAAATTAGTATCAATATAAACTCGTTTTAATGTAGACCAGTTTTGATATAAACTAGTTTCAATACAAATCAGCTTCAATATAAATTAATGTCAATATAAACTCGTTTTAATATAAACCAGTTTTGATACGAACCTGTTTCCGTATAAAAAATTTTTTATACAAACAAATTTTTGATTGAACCGGTTTCAACATAAACTGGTTTCAATATGAACTATTTTCAATAAGAACCGGTATCAATGTAAAAAGTTTTTGGTATAAATCTGTTCAACATAAACTGGTTTTGCTTCACTAATATAATTCAATTCCCATGAAAAAAAGAATAGTGTTGTTTTTGAGGTGCTGGAAAGAAATTTAGCTATGAAAATTGGCCCAAGAGAATTGGTTTCATTATAAATTGGTTTCAATACAAACCGGTTTTAATATAAACCAGTTTCAACATGAACCAGTTTACATTGGTCCATTCTTTAATATAAACTGGGTTTATTTCTTGAATTTAATTCGATTATAATAAAAAATGTAACCGTGTTGGTTTTCAGGGTTCTAGAAATGAATTTGATCATAAAAATTAGTCCAAGAAAATTGGTTTCAACATAAACTGGTTTCAATACAAATCAGCTTCAACACAAATCTGTTTCAATATAGATTAGTTTTAATGTAAACTAGTTTCAATTTGAACTGATTTCAACATAAACTGGTTTCGCTTCTCATTTTTAACATGATTTTTGCGGGAAATGGTTCAGTGTTGTTTTTTGTGGGTACTGGAAACAAATCTGACCATGAAAATTATCACAAATGAACCAGTTTCAATATAAACCAATTTCGTTTTAAATTAACCCAATTTATATGAAATTATTTAAATGAAAGAATTACAATCTCAAAATGAATGTTTCAAGATTTTTGGTGACCTCTAAATTCAACGCTAAGGGAAAAAAATGAATTTTTGAAATATGTCGAAACCCCAATATTT
This sequence comes from Ferrisia virgata, assembly GCA_900060175.1. Taxonomy (NCBI): domain Eukaryota; kingdom Metazoa; phylum Arthropoda; class Insecta; order Hemiptera; family Pseudococcidae; genus Ferrisia; species Ferrisia virgata. The sequence goes on from FIZR01008377.1 coordinate 50,466, forward strand.
CATATTCTGACAGCTTATTTAGTACATAATCAATCTTGTAAGTATTGAATTCGAGTGATATCAAAGGTATTTACAAAATTTTACCTTTTTCGGGTTTTTGCAGATGACCAGTCATTCAAACGAATGTTTTGCTTGTACAGATTTTCTCGTTTAATCAATAAGAATTCAGAATTGTACAAAAATTCAATAAAATCTGATCTATAGCATTTTCACCCAGAAAAAAAAATTTTAGTTTTGGTTTAATGACTACGAAATAAGAATTTTACAAGTAGGTAGAATGCAGAAGAGTGCACCATAGATCTCAATTTTGTTTTTCACTTGAAGCAATCTGCCAAGTTCAACGAAATGAAACTTTTTTGAAGGAAATTGGAATATATTATTATAAGGAGTCTATACCATGATGCACTCGAGTCTACATAAACAATGATTCAGGTATGCAGTATCCATTTGTTTACAAATGTGCTGTCGGGAATTCTTCCTTTGAGTTGAGGGAGGATTTAAATTTTTCCTGAGCGATAGAATTTAGCACAAAACTGTACTACAAATCATACGTAGTTGTATTCTAAAATATTCATGTTAATTGAATTATCTTAACGGTAACAACGAGGTATGTTACATATCTTAATAATTTCAAACTTGTGTGAAAAACGAAACTTACGTTAGGCAATTTTTTTATAATATCCGTATTTCACGTAATTATTTTTAATAATGTTAAATCGCTAGGCACCTACAGGATAAGATTATAATTTCCTTAATTATAAAATAAGTATATTTTAATTGCACCTAGTTTCTATAACAATTTATAGGTAGTTATAAGCCAATGAATAATTAATTTCCAAAAGATCAAATTAATTTGCAATATGATCTACTAAGGTATCAGGTACTAATAAATTTTGGCAAGCTTGTTTAGTCGAGTTTCTTCGTTTTTTTTTCTTTCCTAGCTTGAAATGCCTTTACATCCGTCAATGAAGACTGAACTTTTCGAGCAATATTTCTACCTACTTGTGTTTTGCAAAACGGGTTAGCAAGGACGTCGACTATTACTGTTTCAACGCTGAAAATTCAATTTATAATTTTCTTCATCGTACTTTTCACAAAATTTTTTAATTTTAATTTGTCATTAGTTGATCTTTTGCGAACAACCGTTGAACACCTAACTAATTTGTAAATGTGACAAATGCCGAATTTTAAACATCAAAAATATGAATCGTTCAGTACCGATGATATCGTATTTTACCATCGTGATAATTTATCAGCTGCTAGTTGGAGTGTTTTGTTTAGAAAATAATACCACCAGGTATGCCGGTGGTTTAAAAGATGTCAGATCGGATGCTGCACCAAAGAAATGGATTACCGAATTATTCCACGATGCAGAAACGATATTTCAAATGGAACCCGGTAGCAATGCTGATTGCTGGAGAGATTACAATTTATACAAATTGCACTTGGCGAATCAGTCTGTGTGGGCTGTGAGAAGTAAGTTCGCATTTTCAAGTAATTAACTAGTTTTCATTCAGAAAGTGCTTTCAGATTTATCTTGTATATTTTTAACTTTTCATGCTAAATTGAAAGTTGTAGGTTTAGTGGAAATTTCTAGTCTTCAGGTTTAGTGGAAATTTCTAGTCTTCATGTTGGGTCTGAACATCTCCTATCGCAATAATCAGCATTAAGGTTCCAAAAATCCTCAAAAAAATTCCTTGACCCTTTTTTTAAAGAAAAAATTCCAATCAAAATGAGTTTAATAAAGATATGAAATTCCGTCTTTAGAAACGTTTTTAAGGTGCTAAATCCATTTTCAAAAAAATTTTGATCCTCAAGTTCAATGGTATCAAAATAAAGTCAAAACCCGGAGGGGGGGAGATCAAAATTCAATTTAAAGTGAAATTCCGAATTGGATGTCAAAACGAATGTTTTTCAACCTTTAGAATTTAGTTCCAACGTTATTTTCTAGAAAAACTGCAAAGATGAGTGGACGGGAGGGGAGGGGGGCTCAAAATTCAACTTGAAGCCAAATTCCGAGTAGGGTATCAAAATATACTTTTTTTTTGACATGGATATATCTTTAGGATTGGGGGTCATTTTGTAAAAACGTAACGTTTTTGATCTTATGTTTTTGATTTTTTCATTTCAAGTTTTTGATCAAAAACTCTGACAAAAGATGATTATAAATGTGTTATTTAAAAAAATAAAAAAATAAAATAAAATAAAATAAAAATTTGAAAAAAAGAAAAAAAATTAAAAGGAAAAAAAAGAAAAGAAATAAAAAAATTAAAAATAACAATAATTAAATTATGCAAAAAAATAAAAAAATAAAAAAGTTGAAAAAATTGAAAAATTGATGACTTTTGCACTTCATATTAAGATGTTAACATGCACGTCCAATTAAAAAAAAAAAAAAAAAATTATAAACATAAAAAAAAATTTTAAATAAAAAAAAATTAAAAAAGTTTTTGATTTATAATTTGAAGTTTTTGACCAAAAACTTGTGAGGATGGATGACTAAAAAAATTTTACTTTGCCAGGAATAATAAATGGAAATGTTAAAATGGAGTAAAGAGAAGAGTAAACGTTTTTTATTTACAGTTTTTGATCGCAAATTCCCAACAAAAGATGGTTATGAAAGATTTTTGTACTTTATGTAAAATGTTGACATAAATATGTTAGATATCCATGATCTGTTTTTTTTTTTTTTAATTTTTCATTATTCAAGTAAAAATTTTTGATTTTTATGATAATTTTACAAAATTTTTCATGATTTTCCACGATTTTTTTCAAAAAAATAACCCCGGAACTGAAATCCCTCCTCCCCTGATGTACGGCCGAGAAACTTAAATTTCGACACCCACTCGACATTTGCTCGAAATTGAAATTTTACCTCACCCCCCACTCTCATCTTTGTACGTTTTCAAAGAAATAGCGTCGGAACTGAATTCAGAAGGCTTAGAAACATGCATTTTGAGATTTCGCTCAAAATTGAATCCCCCTCCTTTGTGCGTTTTTGAAAAAATAGTGTCGGAACTGAATTCAAAAGGCTGTTAAACATGCATTTTGACACCTTACTCGACATTCCGCTGAAAAATGAATTTTAATCCCCTTTCCCACCCCACTCTATATCTGAATATGAAAGTTTTTTCGAAAATGAATTCAGCGTTTCAAAAAACTCTCCACGACCAAATCTAAAATTTTTAGCCGGTTAGAAATTTCCCCATCCCACAGTGTAGCCTCCCATCCGCACCACATTTGCAAACCCCGCCAATGCCACCCCACCCTTTGAAGATATTAGATCGAATAGACGGTGACTTATTTTGCATCGTGGCACCGAGATAGACTGAGGAAAAAATTTTTAGTATAAAATCAAAAAATCCTTCATCGAATTTGAGTTGTCCTAGCATAGAATAAGCCACCTATATAAGAAATTGAAAATTACACCTTACAGACGCATGCATATTTTACAGTGAAAGAATCATCAGAATGGCCATCGGTGGGTATCTTCTCTGGCATGGTTGTGCATTTTGGAAATTACGACGAATGTGTAAAAGTATCTTCGTATAATATCAAAGGACAATACTGCTTAGCCGAAGCTACCTACGATTACCCTGAAGTCTCGATATCTCAAAATAAATTCGTCCTCAGGGCTGATGAAAAAAAATCTGCGTGGGATGCTATTACATTGGTATCGGAATCCTGGCCCACCTCCAACTCGCCCAAATTACCCCATAATTATAAAATGAATTAATAATATAAATATGGATTTTCAACAGTACCGAAAAAATCCAGTCAGAGTGGACAGAAGAAAATTACAATTCGCTGTGTGTATACCATCGTCGTGTACATCGACAGATTTGAAGATTTCACTGAATAAAACCCTGTATCCTTTATTCAAAACCCAAGGAGGACTTGATGTATCAGTCGATGTGAGCCCTACATCTTGCAATGTACGCAAAGAGCAGCCCTATTCACAGGGATATTTCGTCGTCAAGTAGGTTACTAATACAAATATATGGGTAAGGTGGGTAAGGAATATTCAGTTCACACATTACACTTTAATACGAATAAATTACATACAAACACGTTTCAACTTTCATCTACAGATGGTTATTTGTGGTGCTCTTCTTACTACTGATTTCGCTCACGTGTTGCGATATTGTTATGAATGCAAATACCGATGAAACCGAAAAGAGTAAGTGTCCGAAAAATTAAATGGCAATGCCCTTCTTTTTTTTTTAAATATTTTTTAAACAGCATGCCTAATTATAAGATCAGGTTTATAATCAGATAAGGAAATGGGAAACTAGGTGGAAAGGTATCATATTACATGAAATATATGACCTCTACAGACTTGAAAATTTATCTACTATTTGATCAATTTGTCATAAATTCATCAGAACATACGTATGTTCGATTCAGCTACATTACATAAATAAAAATTAGTTTACTAATGTTTTCTTTGATTATATCGACGGGTTTCCCAAATGAAAACAAGCGATAATGTTGCATTAATTGATAATAAACGAATAGCGATCTTACATACGTACATAGTATGTGTGGTATAACATACGCATATTATGTAGGTATGCTACAATGTGTTTAAAAACGTGTATACACTAAATTACATACTCGTATTACGTAATCATAATACCAGAATCAATTAACGTACCAACGTTCCCAAAACTCGAACATATTAGTAGTTGATTTTGTTTTCCTGGTAATACGACAACTTAATTGTGCTCCCTCCTCCCTCCCAGCTCAAATGATAGCGAAATAAAAATACCTCTGTCATCATACTACATATATGAGCTCTTATTGAACTTTGAAATTTCCCATACGATGGCTTTGGCAACACAATGACCTGAAAAATAGAAATGTGTGGCAGGATGAGAATACAGCGCAGTCATTTTAGCTCAAAACGGGCCCAAACCCGATCAAAATTCAGGTAAAGCGGAAATTTCGTTTATACGTACTGTTAACTATGCATTTCAATACTCCCGAACTTTCCTAGAACCCAAGGAAATTTTGCTTCTCCAAGGGGGGGGGGGGAGGTGTGCAAAGTTTAGTTTTTTGGCAGTTACTTTCAAAATAACGCACTCGCGAAAAAAATGTTGAAACAATAGTTATAGAGCATTAAGAAACAAACATGTTAACTCCTGTAACTTTTTTTTCGCAGGTCTTGGGGAAGTGCTAGGGGGTTCAGAAAAAAATTATTTTTGAAAATCTTCAATGGACATGAATAATTCTCTAAAATCTGCTTAATTCACATTTAGTAGCATTTTTCTTCTGCAATACTCCCCACAAATACGTAAAATAATAAAAATGGTAAACGGTCTAGTTTTCTCAGAGGCAAGGAGGGAGGGAGGAGGAAAGCTGCCATTCAAAAAGTTGTGAAAAAGTGGTTCAGGCAAACATTGTAAAGCATTAAAAGGCAAAGATTTTCGTTTTTTACCTTTTCCCTCGAATGAAAAGAAAAAAAAGCATGGCAAAGCGATGCTTTTTCAGCCTGATTTTCGTGACATATTACAATCAAGAGAATTGAAATTTTTACTAATTAGCGTTGCGGGTAGGAAAGGTTCAACGGGGCTAAAAAGTCAAAACCCTCAAAAGGCACATTAAGGGCCCATGCAGACGAGACATAGCTAATTTCAGCTTCTTAGCCCAATTTGAAGGGGAGTTATGTGAGGAACAAACTTTAAAAATTATAAAAACCGACTAAAAAAACCACATACTTAGGGCTGTCAGGAGGTGCAATGGGGCTAAAAAGTCGAGTACCCAAAAGGCACATCCAGGACCGCTACTAAATGTACATAACTAATTTCAAGTTCTTGTCTCAATTAGGAGGGGAGTTATGCGAGGAACAAGCTTAAAAAATAAGAAAGAACAGCCAAAAAACCACTTTTTTGGGGCTATGGAGGGGTGAAATGAGGCTGATAAGTCGAGCCTCCCAAAAGGCACACCCAGGACTCCCAATAATTGTACATACCTAATATCAAGAATTTAGCTCAATTTGGAAGGGAGTTATGTAAGAAACAAACTCAAGAAACTCAAAAACTGAGAAAAACCTATTGAAAAACCACTTCTTTGGGGTTGTGAGGGGATGTGGGGCTGAAATGTCGAGACCCCTAAAAAACACATCTAGGACCCTCACTAATTGTGTATACCATATTTCAAGATTTTTGTTCAATTTGGAGGGGAGTTATGCATGAAACAAAATCAAAAAACTCTAAAAATGAGAAAAACCGATCAAAAAACCACTTCTTTTGGAGCTTTGAGGGGATGAACTGGGGTTGAAAAGTCGAGACTCCCAAAAGGCATATTTAGAACCTTCACTAAATGTACATACCTAATTTCAACTTTATGGCTCAATTTGGTGGGGAGATAGGGGTAAGAACAACCCTTTTTCAAGATCAAAAAGGGGAAAACCCCGATATCTCCTCTTCTGATTGACTTAAACGTTTTTCATCCCTCAACACCTCCTCCCCCAAATTGGGGCATCACTGAATTTTGACCTAAGTTCATCCCCACTCATATTTATCTAATCCATCGCCAAACTGAGCCGATTTACCGAACTGGAGCGATTGTGGTTGGTAACGAGCAGAATAAATGATTTTAACGTTCGAGAAAAAAAAAAATAATAAAAAAATGAATAAATAAAAATAAATATCTGACATGGCTAAAAATCGTCTAGATGGTCTTCTAGGACCCCAAAACGGGTTTTGTTGATATCCACCCCCCCCCCATCCACCGTCACCTGGTTTTCATTGACAATATGACAAAGAGAATCAGGCTATAAGTATTCCTAGAATTGAATAACCTATGCCTTATGTGAGTCAGGCTTAAATTACAGCGAGCCAAAAGTTGAATGAGCCTGATGCAGTGATTTTTATGGTGGTTGAATTCGATTTTGACAACCATCTGATCGTTGGATCCAAATCGGTACTTTAAAGGGGAATCCAAAATTTGGCAATTTTTGGACATTGGTGTCGATTTATGAGATCTAAAATCTGCTGTTCTAGTTTAACGAGCGTTTTATGCTTTTGGACCCAAATTACGCTCTAAAATGGGTAGTTTCAATCACAAAATTTTTCAAAATACTCACAAATGGGTATCCGATTCGGTATATGGGTTTTGCAATGCGCTGTTTTGGGATCTTGAAAGTATTAAGGTATAAGGTAATTTTAAAGCTTAATAAATTGCCATCAATATCCCAAATTTTAAGTACTTTGGATTTTAAACCCAATCTTCAGAAATCTTCAGAAGCCTAATTTGGGTCTAATGCTCAAATGGTTGTTAAATTAGGTAAATTATATTTAAAAATTAGCTTCCTAGAGCTATCATCAGGAGGGGGAGAAAATAAGGTTGCTTTTTTATCTGACCTTAAAAAATGTTTTAGGTTCTGACCTAACATTCAATTTAATTAAATGAGCGAATTGAAATTGAGCATATAAATTAAATAGGCGCTCAAAAATTAATTTTGAGGGGTTCACTACTTTCTGCCTTTTCACACCAATTTTTTGACCTAGAAAAAATTTATTTTTGGCGATCTTCAAGCTGGAGACTAACTCAAATTAATCAAGAGTTGAAATTTAGGCTTTTATGTCTCAAAAGTAATGCATTTTTGTACATTTTCAGTTAAGTATTTTAAAACCATATTACCTTCCTCTCGCTCTCGTTCTTTATTTTATACACAATCTTTATAATTATTTGCGATTAATTAACTTCATGTATAGAAAATTTAATCAATTCGAAATCTAAAAATCTATATTTTTTCAAAGTCACTGCCTTTAATTTTTTACCCTTCAAATTAAAACTTTGTTAATTTTATTGGCTACAGATACACAACAACAAAGAAGTATATTTGTGGACTTGTGCGACAGTGTTTCCATAGTCAGCAATTTCAAAAAACTGAAACATGTCGAGACGGAAACCAGCTACCCGTTGTTTCATTTTGCAAAAGTTCTCAATATTTTAATCGTAATTTACGGGCATCGTTTCATATATTCCGCCGGTTTTCCGACGTTTAATACCGAAGAAATCGAACAAGTAAGTACTTACGAGTACATTATTTCAAGTGAAAAGAGGTGCTTAGTTGTCCTATATTTGGATGGTAGATGAGATGAGCCTAGAAGGGGGTCTCTACTGTTTTTGTGTACTAGTTTTTGGCTTTGAATTTATAAAAATAGGAATTACGAGAGAAAAAAATTAGCACGAATATAAACAGTTTTTAAGTTTTGAGATTCTCTTCTTGACCTCGAAAAAGGAATGTTCCTCTCCTATCTCCCCACTAAACTCAGCTAGGAAGTTTAAATTTGGCATGTACATTCAGTACAGGCCTCCTTAGATGTGCCTTTCGGAGATCCCGACTTTTCAGCCGCATTACACCCCCTCAAAGCCCCAAATGTATGGTTTTTTGCTTATTTTTGCTTATTTTTTGAGTTTGTTCCTCGCATAATTCCCCTCCAAATTGAGCTAGGAACTCGAAGTACATTTAGTAAGAGCCTTATATGTGCCTTTTCGGGGTCTCGACTTTTCAGCCCCATTTCACCCTTTCTATCTTCAATTCTCGTGATTGTGATATGTCACGAAAATTAAGCTGAAAAAGCATTGCAAAGCGATGCTTTTTTTTCTTCAATTTAAAATTTATGAATACATTTATGTTAATCGCTTACTCTTCTTACAGCATTATCTATTAATTAACATTGAGTTAGTTCACGCGAACGTTGTAGACGTATTTTTTGCAATTAGCGGATTTCTTACGTTTTATTTTGGATTTTTACCAACGCTGAAAGGAGGTGGAATTTACCTATTCTTCAGCATCTTGTTTCGATGGATAAGGTAGGATCATCTATTCAATCTATAATGCTATGCATCTTCTTTCACTGCCATATATTTAGTTTATTTTTTCAGAATGGTTCCAGTATTTGGTATTTTAATGTTATATATTATTTTCATACTGCCTTACTCTGGCGAAGGTCCATTATGGAATCAAAGAGTAATGAATGAAGTTGCCAATTGCAGAGAGAGTTGGTGGACTAATTTGCTAGCTATCAGTAATATCATTAAAACTGATAAACAGGTAATCAAATGATAATTTTCGAAAAAAAAAATCCTTATCAATATTTGGTATAAATTCAATAGGTAAGAAAATAGGTAGGTAAATTAGGTGTAGATAGATACCATTGAACGATATCCTAAAAATTCATTTACAGTGTCTATTGGTCAGTTGGTACATATCAGCGGATATTCAGTTGGCCATCGTAGGAGGATTTCTACTACTAATTTTGACAAAAAACAAAACAATTGGAATTTGTGCAATGTTATTCTCTTACCTAGTATTTACTGCAATAACATTCGCAGTTGCATATATAAACCGTTACCATGGACTATTGCTACTTTACATGAGGTAATTTCAAGCTTTAATAGAAGAGCATTCGATAGAAAGTATGAATGAAAAAAATTCTCTCCTCATTGGCTAGTAGATAAGATGGAGGAAGGGAGAAGATACGGATGAGTGAAGGGGGCTTTGATTTACTAGCCCACATTTCACCCGGATATATGGTTTTTTGGTCGTTTTTTCTGATTTTTAGAGTTTGTTCCTTTTCAGTCAAACATAATCCAACTGCTGACAATCCAGATGTTCACGTCCTAGAACAGTTGACCATCTAGGTTAAGGCCATCAAAATCTGAACAATCCAGATTTTGACTGCCCAGATTTTGATGGTCGACTGTAAAATGTGCTCTCTTAAACATATTTCACTGTTAATATTTAGCATAGCCAAAAATAGTCTCAATGATCTTCTAGAGCCTTAAAATGGTTTCACAATACTTCCCTCCTCCATCCAGCATAGGTCGATAGTCCGTGATGACCTGGTTTTCATTGACAAATGACAATGTAACATACAAAACCAAGCTGAAAAATCCATTAGAGAGACAAGTTTGAGAGACTAATTTCAGGGTTGTATATTCCCAACTTGAAGGAGCATCAATAATGTCCCACGTGTACATGTGCTTGCCTACTCATTGGAATGTTGAGTAGAGTTGCCTAGTTTATTTTTTCAATGTTCATTCAGATAAGTATTGTTGGTTGCCAACGCTACATCTCTGAAGGCGCATCTGAGCACATATGATACAATCGCCCCTTCAAAAATATATAGTTGGCAATGCTCAACACTTATACAATTGCTCCTTGAAAAATCAAGGTAGTCAACCAGACGTTCATGTGTATGTTTGTTCCTTCAAAAATCGAGATAGGCAGCCAAACATTCACGTAAGTACACCGATTTTCCTATTTACTGCAGGAATTGACTCAATTCATATTTAAGGAACTGAAAGAGTCCTACAGTTCTACAGTTCTGGTTTTTAGCTTTATTGTTAGGGCTTGGTAAACCTCCCTTATCTTAGGAATAAACCTACCCGCGTACAGTATAAATCGAATCGTTTGAACATGATTAAGAATATGGTTAACTTTTATCAATTAACCAATATTAAATGATTCGAATTTTTTTTTTTTTTGATGACTGACTGATTATAGCCTATTAAAAGAGCCAAGGAATGAAAAAGAGTTCAGAGAATTTTACGTTGCAACTTATACAAGAGGTGGTCCCTTTATAATCGGAATGATGACTGCGTTTCTGGTTAAAATACTAAAAGAACGAAAATTCACATTAACCAATGTAAGCATGGAAGAGCAAGCAGAAAGTTCAAAACTAGGATGACCTAATTCTTTATCTTTCTGATGCACTCGTTTGCCTAGAAACAAATATACGTGATTATGTTCGTATCACTACTAATCACCGAATGCAGCCAATTTTATGGAATGGTATTTTACCAATTGAATAGACCTTACGATAGATTTGAAAGTGCAATTTATGCTGCAGTAAATCGTTCGTTGTTCCTAGCTGTATACGCTGCCGGTTGTTGTTTGTATATGACATCGGGATTAGGTAAGTAAATAGGTTTAATTAATCAAATCAGACTTGGCATTTTTGAGGAGGATTGATGACTTGTGCTTACACATAACGCATTGATTTCAAGGAATATTTACCAAATTCGTCGCATGGAAAGGATGGGTTCGATTTGGACGATTAACGTACTCGGTGTTTCTAATCAATACAGTCATTCAATTGTACCATGCTTCTTCTCATACTCAATCGCAGCCAGTGCCAGTCTTTGCAAGGATGTCCTTAGTTAGTATCGAATGAATATTAACCGCAGGAGTAGAATCTAATTTTTATAACGTAGCTGAAAATTAATTTTCTTTGAGTTGGAACAACAATCAAGATTCAAGAGAAGCCTAATACTTACTATTAAAATTTTCCACAATCGTATCGATTATCAAGTTTCCAACGTTACTCTCTAAGGTCATAATTCCAAGGGGAGGGGGAGGGGAGGGGAGGAAGTCACATAATACGTACGTATTAAGCACAAAAAATTCAATTTTTTTTCAGGTATGGTACGTTTTTGGAGATATAATATGGAGTTATATTTTTGGGCTGGCTTTATATTTATGCGTTGAAGCTCCCATAACAGGTTTATCAAAAATACTTCAACAAACTTTAGTCCAGTAAGTACTTCAACTCTTTATCTTCTCATCTTAATTTATAGGTACGGGGTGTTTTTAAGTAGAAGTAAAGCCTATTATTCGGTGAACATGCAACAATTATCACGTATAAGTAGATATGTTTGTGTAATTTCCTGTTTGAAGGGGCAACAATTTGTCAGTTAGAAAAGAATCTAATTTAATTTTAATTTTGCCAAGGTAATCCTGGCTAATACACTCCGCAGACTTATTATGAAAACTGGAAGTGGAGGGGAGGGGAAGGTGGCGATTTCTAGTTCTAGACAACTTCTTAATCACCCTCGGGTTTAAATTAAATGCACTTTCTAAGGGTCATTTAAAACTATTCATGGGACGAACGAGTAAAATTGAGAATTCTGCACAAGATTCATTTTTGTTTGGGCTCAAATCTCATCTGTTTTATTCAGGTGAATCAAGGCGGGAGGGGGTGGGGGGTCATTTTTGTTGATACTGAAATTTCCCTAATTTTTGGAGAAAAAAAATCAAAAGTAAGACTTTTTAATAAGTGTGCTTGTTTTTCTGCAACACAAAAACTAGGCAAAAATATCCACATAGAAGAAAGGTTGCATAATTACTGAGCTGAAAGTTTTACTTCAATGCGAAGCAGCCTGCATATTTATAAAATTAATAAAATGATTTTAACGAATTATTTTACTCTCAACACAATTTATAGAATGTTTGTGAAGCCAGAAATAATTGAATCTATGAAAAACACTGGTTCAACTGCAGAAGCTACTGGTACGAAAAATGAAAACACGAACGAAATCATGTATGTTAAATCGTAATTTCCTAACATAATATTAAACTTATCTTTTCTAGCAACCTGTAAATTGACCTACATTCTTTGCAGCCTAGATTCAGTGCAGAGTAGATAGATTATGGATGAAAAAAATCATGTAGAATGATGAAAGAATCTTCAGAGAATATTCCCTCTCACCTACTCATCAAAAAATGCTCATTTTCCGTTTTTAATATGCAAAATGATGAAAAAGCTGTTCAAAGCATCATTTTACAGCTTAAAATATGTGAAAAATTGAAAAAAAAATATTTGACGAATGTCAATTTTTTGCATTTGTAGGGTACAATACTGAAAAAAAAATCTTTCAAAATATCATTTCACGATTCGAAAAATGAGAAAAATAGGAAAAAAATTTACAAAAAAAAGTGAAAAATTCTTCAATAAACATCAAGTTTTTTCTTTCAAAATGTAAAATTTTGGAAAAAACGTTTAAAAGGTTTGCTTATAGCTCAAAAAATCTACATACCAGATTTCAACTTTCTAGCCCATGGAGGGGAGGAGGAAATGTTATGCGAGGAATAAACTGAAAAAAAAAAAAAAAACGATCAAAAAACTACATTTTTTGGGCTTTGAGGGAATGCAAGGGAGGCTGGAAAGTCGAAACTCTAAAAAGGTGCATCTATGGCCGCTATTAAGTCTACATACCAAATTTCAATTTCTTAGCTCAATTTGGAGGGGAGTTATTCGAAGAACAAACTCAAAAAATGAGAAAAACCAATCAAAAAATCACTTTTTTGTGGCTGTGAGAGGATGAATTTGGGCTGAAATGTCTAGACCCCCAAAAGGCACATCTATCGCCTACATACCAACTTTCAGCATCCTAACTCCATTTCGGGGAGGGGGGGAGAACAACCTTTTTCAAGGTCAAAAAGGAGAAAATCCTTCATATCTCCTCCCTTAATTGATCTGAAAGGTTGATTTTTGGATATGTTATACCCATTTGGCTCAAAAAGGAACAATTTTATTTAATTTTAGCTCTTCAGAACCCCGTCCCCCCGGATTTGAGCACAACTGAATTTTGACCTGAGGTCATCTCCACTCTAGAGTATCAAATACACTGCCACTCGAAGCCTATTCCCTATATTTGAATGATTTTGGTCGGTATCGAGCTGAACGAATAACTTTTAGTTGGAGGGGGGAGAGGCAGATAAAAGAATAATAAAAATAAATCCCTGACACGATTAAAAATGGTCGTAATGGTCTTCTAGGACTTCAAAGCGGATTTTGTTGATATATCCCCTCCCCCCTCATCCGCTACAGGTCGATAGATGGTAATAGCTTGGTTTTACTAAAAAAAAAAATCATTGAAATGAGGGTAATGCTCTTCAAAAAACTATAAGTAATGTTTACCACACAAAATGTGAAATTACGGAGTAGAAAGCAATTTTTACATCTCAAAAAACACAAAAAACTGGAACAAAATGTCGCCAAACGTTAAATTTTTACTTTCTAAGTGTAAAATGATCTTCAAAATGAATCTGAATCTCTTGTCGTAGAAAAATCATTTGAAATTCGACTTCCAACTTAAAAAAATGAATAATCGAAAAAATCTTCAAAAAATGTTGATTTCCCTCATTTTACCTATCAATATGATCAACAACCGGCTGACTGCCTATAACTGTATCCGTAGCATAACATGAATTCCCAAACAATATTCAACTATTTGTTTTTTTTACACCAGTCTAGCATTTCCACAACTGAATAGTTTAATTTGAAATTTCAGATCTAAAGAAATCGATTCTAAACGCGCTTACTCTAACAAAAGCTTCGACGCTGATTAAATAATTCAAAAAAAAAATTCCAACTGCATCGGATATGGATTAGGATATTGGATATTCTGTCTGATTTCCAGCCCAAACACCATTTATCAGCTGGTTCTCAAAGATGAAGGTATAAAGAAAATTATTATCATCGCTACGTATTAAAAATAAAATAAAATAAAAACACGGTTGAAATTGTATTTTTTTTTTTTCATTTTCATCTCCTTTTTTTTTCAACTTCATTTTTTTAAAACGCAGTAAAAATATTTATTCGATGAGGTACATCGTATTTCTTATGGGTAGTTGAACTATATTCCATGCTTAAAATTTATTTTACCAATATTTAAATGTTAATCGAGGTATTAAAGTTTATCTTTCGATTATTATAGGAATTATGGCGGTTTAGTATAAATATTGAGAATATCTCATCCCTTCCTAACCAATATAATAAATGCGATCTCTTTTACGAAAAATACACAGCTCAAAAATCTAATAGAATATTTTTCCTCAGTATTCATTTCTATGGTAGAAATAATTTTCATTGTTACGAAATATGTAAATAACAAGGTCTTTCGAATATATATGTGTTTGTAGAGTGAATTCCTGAAAAACCAAACGTATACTGTTCATATGGCTTTAAAATTTTATACAATATTTCATCAACAATTCTAAAATCAGAATATGGCATTTCGGGAATAAAATAGCATAAAGCAGCGTCCAACATTTACTCTCATACTCGCTCATTAAATCAATAATTTTATAATTCACGTCAAAAACAGAAGATGCCTAATCGTCAAATTGAAACAAAAATTTTTTCTCAATTTTCAACGTTAAAATCTTATACAAATATTGCAGAGTTTGTTAAAATTCTCTTAGTTGGTATTCGATTCAGCGAACCGACGTTTAATTATGGCGATGGCGTGCACACTTCCATCAAATACAAATAATAAAATAGTCTTAGCTTTATAATTA
Source organism: Ferrisia virgata (assembly GCA_900060175.1). Classification (NCBI taxonomy): domain Eukaryota; kingdom Metazoa; phylum Arthropoda; class Insecta; order Hemiptera; family Pseudococcidae; genus Ferrisia; species Ferrisia virgata. Next base: position 65,566 of record FIZR01008377.1, read on the forward strand.
CGTAACGTAGCAATTAAATCATCGCTACTCTTTATACTTGGACACAAACGTTTAAAAAAAAAAAGACTAGTTCGAGAATACTTAATAATAAATAATAAGCATACTAAATTACAAAAAAACGTATAAAAAAAGATAAAACAAAAAAAAAAAAAACATACACAACTTAAAAATACCAAGGTACTTACTTACCTTCGGAATATCGAGAATGAAATCACAACATATTTAGGCTATATAAGAATCCATTTTCGCGAGCAATATTATTTTTCTATTCAGCTCGACTATTATTTGTGAGTATTTCGTAATTCACATATTCGTCGAAAAAGAATTTTCTAAGTTTTCGTTCACGTATACTTGATTGATACCTTGCTCCAGAGCATTTCGCTTTTTACCTTCGACGCTATGATTCAAAGCGTAATAAAAGTAAATAACGAAACCTGTAAAAATACAAAAAAAAAACAACGTGGGTAAATTGTAAATTTAATTTATTATAATGTACGAATAAAAGAACGTAGGAGGCTATACCATCGAGAAACATCCTAAACGTCTTCTTTGCTGTCAAAAAATCTCGTTTAAGTAATTGAAAAATAAAAGAAATTTTTTATTTGAGTATTACGTTAAATTTTCACCACGTGTAGCTTATTACGATAGAGTTCATCGAAGAAAAAAATTAATATTAATGCGATTAAATTTGAATTTATGTGATCATAAAAGATAGAAATGGTGGTACGGAGAAATTAACACCAGATTCGTATTCTACACGTTAATTTACCTCTATTAAGATATCCTACATGAGCACTTTATAAAAATTTTGAAACTGAAAATTTTTCATATTGAAATTTAATCATGAAAAAAATTGAATTTTCAAAATTTCAGTAATACGGTCGAATGAAGTGTCTAATTCGGAGTAACTCTACACGTACAACACCGATTTGTTGTTAAGTAATTGTTCCATTTGATTTGTTTTTTTTTAACAAAAAAAAAGTAAAATTTTTATTCACACAAATATTAATTTTTTTATAATTTTCAAGTTACTTTAAATTGGCAAAATTGGTATAAAATATTCAACCCTCGTACGAAGTTGATATCGATTAATTATGAAACTGTCTCCTACTAATTACTCCAGGATATTAATATTCGGATCCGTTGCATAAATTTTGATTCTTTATCAACTGGTTCCACAAGAAATAGCTATTTGGGATTTTTAACCCACCCCCTTCTTCACATCACCTAATTAAATTTTTCAACATATCTGAATTTTGATGGCAAAACATCTTCACTCTTGCACTTACAATTTATAGCCAGAACAAATCTACTACCAAATTCTGAGATACTTTAGACTGCATCTGAGTAAATAATTTTCATATAAAAAAAAATAACAGCCTAATTTTCGTGAAGTTCTGTAAGTATGTGAATTGAACCTAAACAGCGATAATGGTGGGGAGGGAGAGGGGAGTCCAGTTGTGCTAAAAAGACGACACCATTGAAAGACACATGTAGGATCTATGTTAAATCAACGTATTATTTTTCAACTTCCTAGTCCAATTAGGGGGGAGGAGGATATGCGAGGTACAAACTCAAAAAATCAGAAAAACCAATCAAAAAACTACATTTTTGGGACTGCGAGAGGGTGCAACGAGATTGAAAAGTCGAGACCTCCATAAGGCACATTTATGACCCATCTCAAATCTACATAACAAATTTCAACTTCCTAATTCAATTCGGAAGGAAGTTATGCAAGGAACAAACTCAAAAAAAAATTTAAGCATCATTCATAATCGTCTTTCATTGGAAGTTTTTGATCAAAAACTTCAAATCAAAAACGTTTACTCTTCTCTTTACTGTATTTTGATATTTGATTTTATTATCGCATAGCAAAATAAATATTATACAATCATCTAACATCATAAGTTTTTGATTAAAAATTTCAGATTAAAATTTTCATTTTCTCAATGTTTTTTATTTGTTAATTTTGTCAATTTTTTTTAGTTTTTTCAGTTTTTTTATTTTTAATTTTTTTGTTTTTTATTTTTTTAATTTTTTTACGTTTTTTTTTCTTGTTTTATTATTTTATTTCAACTTTTTCATTTTTCAATTTTTTTATTCAATTTTCTAGTTCAATTTGAGAAGGGGAGGGGGAGATATGCTAGAAACAAACTCAAAAAATAAGAACAACTGTCTAAAAAACTATATTTTTGGAGCTGAGGGAAAAGGAGGGGGCTGGAATGAGACTGTAAAGTTGAGACCGTTAACAGGTATATTTAGAACCCCTACTAAATCTACATATGAAATTCAATTTCCTAGCTCAATGGGGGGGGGGGCGAGGAAGGAACTCAAAAAATGAAAAAACCCGTTCAAAAAACTACATTTTTGGAGCTGTGAGGAAGGGGAATGCAATCAGACTGAAAAGTTCAGACCGGCAACGTGCACATCTAGGACCTTAATCAGATCTACATATCAAATTTCAATTTCCTAGCTGAATTTGCGAGGGGAGGGAGGGGGGAGGTATATGCGAGGATCGAACACAAAAAATTAGAAAACCCACCCGAAAAACTACATTTTTGGAGCTGTGAGAGGGGCGCAATGTAGCTGAAAAGTCAAGACCTCAATCTACACACCAAATTTCAACTTCCTAACTCCATTTGGAAGGGAGATAAGGAAGGAACAGCCTTTTTTCAAGCTCATAAAGGGGGAAAACCCTCACATCTCCCCTCCTACTTGACCTAGGAGGCTGATTTTTGGATATATTGTGCAACTCTAAATTGCCTATAGATTGACTCAAAAGGAAACATTTTTTGCGATGTTAGCTCTTCAGGACCCTTTCCCCCAAATTTGGACACAACTGAATTTTAACCAGAGCTCATTCCCATTCCAGAATATCAGATCTGTCCCCAATCGAAGCATATTCCTCAAATTTCATCGTTTTTGGTCGGTATTAAGCTGGTTAAATGATTTGAGGGGAGGGGAATGATGAAATAAAATGCAATAAAATGAAAATAATTATCTGACATAGCCGAAAATGGTCATAATGGTCTTCGCAGGATCCCAAAACGAATGTGATTGATATTTCGTCCTAGGCCCCCATATCCGTCGTTGGTAAACAGCCTGGTTTTCATTTATAGAAAATCAGTCTAAAAAAATATGCAAAGGGCTTAAAAAATTTCTAATATACTTTTTGATAACCAGGAACAAATTTCAATCTATTTTTCGATTTAAAATGATTTTTTTTTTTTGGAAAATACGAGGTTTATAAGCTCAGCCACGTACGTTCCTTTCTTGAGTGTATTCTTAAATTTAACTCACCAATAGCCAACCAAACAATAAATCTAATCCACGTGTTGATATCCAACGCCATCATCAAGTACATATTCATGGATATGCTGACAATCGGCACCAGCGGTACTAAAGGAACCTGACAGACAAAAAACATATCGCATAAATTAACTCGATTATCAACATCATAATTAATGTTTTCATTTACCTGAAAATACATGTACTTAACGAAAAAGCATAATAATTAAGTAACTACATATTTAATACTACGTAGGAAAAAAAAAAAAAATTACCTTGAACGAAACCGACTTAGCAATGCTTTGCGGTTGTCTAGTTATAATTACAAAACACAGGATGCATAAAATTGAAAGTGCAACTGTCAGCCCATAAAATAATATACTTCCATCGCCGAAATATTTTCCACCATAAATGGACGTAAAACATAACAACGTGATGAAGATAGCTGAAAAAAAAGGTGAAAATAAAAATAAATGAAAAATTCTACCTCTTATGTAAAAATTAGCAATGGTAAGTATATCTTAAAAAAAAAGATAAAAAACGCGAATAAATTACCAAAGTAAAGTAACATCCACAGAGTCAATTTTTCTGAATTCGACGTTGGATATTTCGTATTGTTTAAATTTAACGAAATTTTGAAATTTTGCCAAAGATTTTTCACAGGTGATTCTTTCGATATTGAGTTGGCTGTGGTATCGGATATCGAATTTAATGGTTTGTGAATGTCTGTTTCTTCTTTATACCTGTGCAATATTTAGAAAATTAATCCACGTTCGGTAATATACATGATAATAATTTAATAATTAATCTAAGGTATGTATATTAAGTAAAAATCAATTAATCCGAAGTAAATTTCTAGAGGCACGTTTAGGTTCATTCTTCATCCAAAACTGATAATTTTATTCCACGTATTACTCATTTGCGTGGATATTTACGATTTTAAAAATAATTACAAAGGTACGAAAAGATAATGCTAGAAAATAATTTTCATTCGAAATTCAAACTTACTCTCATAAAATAAATGAATGGAAGAAGGGGCAATGATTCGTTATTCGAAATTTTTTCAAGATTTCTCCCCTCTCCATTTGATTAAGGGCAATTATACTTATCGAAGTTTCACCACCCTAGATCATTTTTAAATGGTAGATAGGAAGGAGGGCAGGGGTACACCACAAATGGGAGGAAGAGAGGGATGAAAAGTGGAGATCCCTTAAGTCTGATTCTCTTTTGATAATATCCCATAGTTTATTGAATATGAGTCCGACCTACAAGTCATTTTAATGCTCTGAGCTTACGGTGAAACTGAGCTTAATATTAAAATTAGTACTATTTCGATTGGTCATAGAGGTTTATGTAGAAACATTACTAACACCTACTTAAAGTTTGAAGAGTAAAAAAATAGAAAATATATCTCAAACATGGCTAGAAATTAAATAAAAATAAAATATGCATATTTTATTTGAATATTGGTACTATTCTTTCCTCCCACCTCCCTTGTACCAGGCCCAATTATAATGATAAAGATTTCCAAAGAAAAACTTGTTTGTGAACCAATTTGCTCGTACATTTAGAGAGGAGAAAAAAATTCAATTTTATCTCAAAAATATCTTTGATTCATTTCAAAGTTAATGCCATTTATTTCTTGGGAAAATTATAAGGGTGTAGTATCACCACAAATCTGCGACAATAACGTGCTATGTGTAAACTCCGCCTTTTTTTCATTGATGGGAAATATCAGCATCTAAAAGTTCGGTAAATGAGCATCTTTAAAATTTTGTTCAAATGATCCATCTAACTAGCAGATCTTGTAGGTGAACAATTTTCCTTCAAATTTAGTCATATACATTTTTTGCCTATTTCAATTGTTTAAGGAGCAGCATTGATTCAAATTTTAATAGCTCCTTCAAATTATCAAGATGGACAAATTTTATACATGACCAAAATTGCTGAAAAAGTTGCCTACTACCGGGTCCATCATTCAAAAATGCGATTAGAGTGAATTTTTTACCATCCAAATTTTACAATAGAGCAACACTGGACAAGATAAAATTTGGAAGACAAAAAATTCAGCCAAATCGCAGTTTTGAATAGTGGAGCCGGTAGTAGGCAACTTTTGCAGCGATTTTGGTCGTGTAAAAAATTGGCCTATCTTGATAATTTTAAGGGACTACTAAAATTTGAATCGATGCTGCTCCTTAAATAATCGCGATAGGCAAAAAATATGTACGACAAAATTTGAAGGAAAAATGTTTACCTACAAAGTCCGCTGGTTAGATTGATCATTTGAATAAAATTTCGAAAAAACTTTTCGACGCCGTGAGCTGGTATTTCCCTGCGATGAAGAAAGGGAGAGGGGGAATTCAAACATTGTTTGAAAATTTTTCAGCTTCTTTACACAGGTATATACCTTTGTCTTCAGATAATACGCTTTTTTAATGAAGTGGCATTCCCCGGTAAGTATAGCAAAAAATGCCCTTGATTTCAGATTTTCAAAAATTTCCCTGAAACATCATTGGGTGTCGATAAAAATTTTTTAGCCCCCCCTCCTCCACCACCCATTGTCCGGAATATTGAAAAAACTTTTTTTTTAATCTCCATTTACGCGTATTTCACGAAAAATTATGATTTTAATTTAAATTTTTAGTGAAATGATGGGTCTATCAACATGAATTTTTGCAAAATTTCTCATCCCAAAGGGGGGAAACATTGACAAAAGAACGTTTTGAATTGCTGCAACTGCGTATCTTTGAAGGGTACATGATTTTTTTTTTTTTTTTTTTTTTTGAAATTTGGGCTGTTTTTAAAAACTCAAAAATGCTTAAAAATTTTGAAATTTGGGCTGTTTTTAAAAACTCAAAAATGCTTAAAAACGTGTTTTTCTCTGAAATAATTGGTACTACGCTAAAAATGAATAGAAGCAAAGTTGTTCAGCGTAAAATGTCATCTGAAGATTTGGTCATTAAAATTTTGATTAAGGAACATTATTACAAAATTTTGGACGTGGGCGCAGGGGGGTAAAGGGTCAAAATGCAAACGAGAGGTTTGAACTTAAAATAAATGCCGGATTCGTACTCAGAATGTCTGAATTATCCGATAAACACTACTTTCCTAATATTTCGACCCACTTTCAACATAAGAAAAAATTGCGATTTTGCTCAAAAATGTCAATTTTAAGTAGGGAGGCAACTTCCAAATTAATACCAAACAATAATTTACAACGAAATAATTCTGAACTTTTGCATATTTACTATATTTGTCGACATAAAATCGTAGGAAAATCGCATCGAACTTTCGTGGACCCGTTTTGAGACCCGGGGGCACCCCTCCCCCTAAATTTTAGTCAATATTAAGGTTGAATGACGTTGGTTAGGTTTTCGCATAAATCTAGCCCCCTGAATACGATAATGAAGTCAGATTAACTATTTGATCTCAACTGATTCCTCATTTTGGGCATTGTCATGGGTGTAGAAATTTGGTGGCAGCTTTGCACTAAAACAAGGTATTCACTGAGGTCAAATAGTGAATCTGACTTCATTATCTGTCTCTTAGGCAAAATCTGATATGAAATTTCATGCTGAACAACTTTGCTTCTATTCATTTTTAGCGTATTATCAATTATTTCCGAGAAAAACGCGTTTTTGAGTATTTTTGAGTTTTTAAAAACAATTTAAAATTAAAAAAAAAAAAGTTGAAAAAAAATCTAAAAATTATAGTTGGTAAAACGCATATTCAAGGTGAAAAAAAATTTATGTACTCTTCGAAGTTTTCTTTTGCCAATGTTTCCCTCCCCCCTTTGGGTTGAAAAATTTTGTAAAAATTCTTTTTGATACACCCATCATCCCTCTAAACATTTACATTGAAATCATAATTTTTCCTTAAATATGTGCAAATAGAGAATTAAAAAAAATAGTTTCTTTTATATTTTAGGCAAGGGGTAAAGGGGCGGAGAAAATTTTTTGGTTGTAAAACTTTTTCTAACAACACCCAATGGTGTTTCGTGAAAATTTCGAAAATCCAAGATCAAGGGTATTTCGTTATACTTACATCGAGAAATACCCTTCCTCAAGGTCCTTATCATTTTTTCGACATGTAATCGTAATTTATAATACGGTTTTTTTTTTTATTTGAAAAAAATTTCCAACGTTCGAAAAATTTAACTACGTATAATCTTAATTCTTTTTTGGCTCGTAAAATATACATCGATCTTGCATCACTTCTCATCATCATCGAATAACGTGAGTCTATTCAAACAAAACACGTAAGTCCTTAGATAAAACCAATGAATCACGTGTCGTTGTAATGCACGTGATATAAATTTCAGTCACTCGTAGGTTCGGATACCTAGATTACCTACCTATCTGATATCCATATAGCCACGAGTCTTCGAATCCTTATCACTATACAAGCGTCACGTTGTAATGTGTACCTCTACCTACATCTACTCATAATTCACTAGTCATGAGCACACCATTACCAAGAACTCTAGCTCAAGCACACGTACAAGGTGCAAGCACACTCATTGCTCAGCGTATAGATTCAAGCATTCAAGTACATTCGAGTATTTACCTACTTTTATAGTACCCATTGTGCTATATAATTATTGTAAACTATAACTTGTGGAGTTTTTATTACCTTAAAATAAGAATGCACAAGGCGACAATCGAATACGCTAATAACGTTCCGATCGACATCATATCCGTCAACTGTTCCAAATTAAACAAAGCGGCAAACATTCCTGTTCCAAAGAGCATGAAAAAAAATCAACAGGAAAATATTAAAATTCATACAAAGCTATGTAAATAATATCGGTTTTGTATGTATTTTCCTCACCAGTTAATGTTCCAGATACTATTGTGGCTTTGAGAGGTGTTTTTGTAACTTTATTCACGTCTGAAAAGCAACTGAAAAGTAATCCATCGTCGGCCATAGCGTATAAAATTCTTGGTAATGGGAAAATTGCTCCGAGTAAACTATATACCAAAAAAAAACGAAATTATTAGTTAATCGAATTGGAAAATATTTACTGTATTAATTAGTTCAAGCAGAAGCTTATTCGTCGGTTCATTTTGTCAAAAAATTTTCCAAGGTAGAAAAATTCAATTAATGGAGTTATAAGTACAATCTTGTAATAAAGATATTGAAATTTTATCTATTACAAGACTTCGAAATAATGTGAAGGGAACTAAGCCAAGTACTAAGCTTACGTGGCAAGTTTCAGCCTGATAGGGCAATATAGATAAGCTTTGAGAGGTAAACCATAATTTTTTAAGGTCAAAAAATTAAAAGAACTCCCCTAGTTCCCCTCTGAATAGCTCTAATAGATTAATTTTTGAATATATATTACAGTTTTTAATTTTCTATCGATTTTTGAATAATTAACCTCTTTCTTACGATTTCACTGCTTTCCACCCTCTATTTAAATTCTTATCAAAGGCAAATTTTTTTCCAATCTTATTCCCTTTTTTATACTTTTTATTCGCCTCTAAAGCAAGCTTAATGGTCAAAGAGTCCCTTCCTAATAAAAACGAAAAACGGCCCCGACCCAAAATCAATCAAACTTAAACCAAAATATTACTTACGGTCTTGAAACCATCCCAAAAAAATGTTTGACTCTTCACACCCACCCTTTCCGGAATTATCACCCCCCCCCCATGTCGAAATTTCAACACGCGATATCTCTATAGAAGGGGAGGGTAAAAATTTTGAAATTACATAAATTATACCTATATCTTATTGAGTACTATAAATTAGATTTTTTGAAAATTATCGGTTCTTATTTTCCTAATTTTTATTAATATTGAAATTAAAAAAAAAATTTAATTGGAGGGGGGGGGACTCATGGCTGGAAATTTTTTTATCATCTTTTCTACGTGGTCATCTATCACATATATTTTTTTGAGGTTCCAATATTGAGTGCGACATGCTTGAAAAAAATCAAAACCAAAAAAAAAACACGTTTATTTGTCATCAGTGCCCGATAACATAGAACTACTTCACTACGTGTCGCGGCGGTTAGTATCATGCTCGGGCTTCAGGCTGGTAGCGTTTAGTTCGTAACTTCAACCTTTGATGAGGCTCGGGTTAATATCATTCGAATTGGCTGGAATTTTAGCCACGGTGTTTTTAGGGCCAAACAAAACTTTTTAATGGGTGAGGCTCCAAAAATTTCAAATTTTGTGTTTAAAGAAACACCCTAATGTTCATATGTATCATTTTTATGAACTGTTTTCCAGCATTGGAAAAGTCCAAAAATTCCCGAATACTATGAACTGTCTCGAAACCGCTTTCAATCGATTTAGGAGGGCCGAAATTGGGTTATGTATCGAATTTCAGCATTTTTCGTTAATCAGATCAAATTTTCATGATTTACACGACGATGGGATAATTTTGAAATTTGAAAAATTCGCCAAAATCCGAGAAATGCATTTCACAACTTGAAATTTTGGAAATTGTGTTCTTTTAAAATGTAATTTCCATTTATTCGTGTATTGACTCGAAATTTTCCTTTGAGTTGGGATACCTGCCTTATTAATTATAAAAAAGTAGTGAAAAAGGTTTTTTTTTGTTTTGATTTTTTTTGACCATGTTGCAATTAATTTTGGAACTTCAAAAAAAAGGTATATGTGATTGATGACCAGGTAACAAAGATGATAAAAAAATTTCTAGCCACGAGTCCCCCCCCCAAATTAATTTTTTTTTTAATTTCAACATGAAAAAAAATGGGGAAATGTGAACAGAAAATTTTCAAAAAAATCTCATTCATAGTACTCAGTAAGATATATAATCTGTGAAAATTTCAAAATTTTTCACCCTCCTTTTCTGGAGATATCGTGTGTTGAAATTTCAACATTTGAGAGGAGGCGATAATTCTTGAAGGGGTGGGTATGGGGAGTCAAAAATTTTTTCGAGATGTTTTTAAACCATAAGTAACATTTTGGTTTAAGTTTGATCGATTTTGGGTCGGGAGCTGTTTTTGATCCTGCTTAGTAAAGACTACGAGGAATTTTGTTCGATAAAAAGAAGAGTGAAAAACTTCCATTGCAAAGAGAATAGTTAAAAATAATCAAATGGATCTTATTAGTCAATAAAACAAATTTTATGCATCTACTAGCTCCATCCCCCCTCCCCCCTCACTATAGATTCTGTAAATATATTTACCTGGCACATAACGCGCACATAGCTCCAATAGATATAATCCACATGACAATGGGTAATTGTACTTCCGAGAATGCTTTCGTTAGTGGGGCCTTTTCATCCTAAAATCATACAAGATACTTCGATATATAGAATTGTTACTAAACAAATGAACGTATAATACAGTAAACGAATAAATGCATTATCTTACTTGATAATAATACGGGACCAACATGGTGAGTACACCAGCAACTCCGAAGTACCCTAAGAAAACGATCATTAACGAGATAATAATGGCCAATGGAATATTGCGTTTCGGATTTTTCGCTTCGTCTCCTGAAATCAGAATTTATGTTGTATCAGCACTTTGGACGCAATATATTTATCGTATTATAAATTACAGACGTAAACATCGTCATCGTCTAGCTTCGCAGTTCGCACCTGTGGTTGCAATTACGTCGAAACCGACATATCCGAAGAAACATTTCGCAGCTCCAGAAATAACTCCTGACCAACCGAACGGTAGAAAGCCACCTTGACCACCTTTGACACCAGATGGTATTTTTTCTTTTGGTATAGACCAATAGCTTGTATTAACTGTAAGTTATATGTATTTAAGTAGATGCTATCGTCGCAGGTAAATTGAGCCGCAAATATATGTACCTTTAAACAATCCGGCTACTATGACGATGATTACGGTGAAAACATTGACTGAAGTGAAAACATTATTCACTCTAGATGATTCCTTTACACCCCAAGCGAGTAATACTAAGTAGAAAAAAAAATACATTCGTTATTTTTTACTCGCATTTAATCAGATTGATACTTCTGCGAAGATAGCGTAATAAATATTCGAAGTATCTTATGAGTTTGCACACAGAGAGTATCTATAATTTACAATTCGCAATCCCAATAGACTTAGGCGCGTGGAAGAGAGTAAGAAAAGGGGAAACGAATCTTATGTATGTCACTGAGGCATCAAGATACAATATTTGGTGATCAGGCTCCGGTTTCGATCTATTTTAAGACTCTAGCTCCGACTTTGGAGCCAAACAACTGGTTTTTTTTTTGAGAGTACGCTCCAACCCCACAGTTAAACGCATAGTAGAGAGAAGGGGGAGTAAATACTAATATTTTGTAAGAAGGCTCCAGTTTCAAATAGTTTTATATCTCCAACTCCGATTTTAGAGCCTGGAAATAATTTTGTTTTCAGAAGGCACGCTCCAGCCTTAAAAATCAAACCGAACTTGTACTTCATAACGCTAGTCTCATTCTCGTGCTTACATCAAATAGATTTGAGGTTATTAAAGAGAACAGGGGGGGGGGGGTGAACTTTTTGTATGTCATTGAGACACTATAGTGTCATATTTTGTAATCAAGCTCCGGCTTCAATCTATTTTAAAATCCTGGCTCCAAATTTAGAGCCAAATAACTTTTTTTTTTTCAGAGGGTACGCTCCTACTTCAAAGCTAAACACAACTGGCGGTTCATAGCTGAAGTTTTTGATCCTTATATTTCCATAAAATAGATAGAAAATAGAAGGTATGATGGCAGAGGGGCGGGGAAGTAAAAACGAATATTTTGTACAGTATTGAGAAATCAGAATCTCATATTTTGTAACCAAGTTCCAGCTTCAAATCATTGCAGACATACAGCTGCGATTTTAGAGCCTAGAAACAGTTTTGCTTTCAAAAGCCGAGCTCCGGCTCTAAAATTTAACCAAAGTTGCATTTTATAGCACAAGTCTTACTCTGGCACTATTCGCATAAAATAGATTTGTGGAGATGAAAGAGGCCATGGGAGGGGGAATGGGATTTTAGTACGTTATTGAGACATCGGAGTGCCATATTTTGTAATCAGACTCCAGCTTTAACCTATTTTAGAACCCTAGCTCCAAATTTGGAGCCAAACAACTAGTTTTTTTTTTTTTTTTTTTTTCAGAGAGTACGTTTCAACTCCAAAGTTGAACATAACTGAAGATTCATAGTTCAAGTTTTCGATTCTTCTTTTTCCATAAAATAGATAAAAGATGAGAGGTAGAACGGTAGAGGAGAGAGGAAGTATAAACGAATCTTTTCATATTTTGTAACCAGGCTCCGGCTCCAAATCATTGCAGACCTACAGCTGTAATTTTAGAGCCTTGAAACAGTTTTGTTTTGGAAGGCACGCTCCAGCTCTAAAATCAAACTAAACTTGCGTTTCATAGTGCAAGTCTGAACCTGGTACTTACTTAAAATAGCTGGTTTGGGACGGTGATAGAGTATACAAGAGGGAAAATGGGCTTTTAGTATGGCATTGAGACACAGCAGTGTCATATTTCATAATCAGGCTCCGGCTTCAAATCATTGTATGCCTTCAGCTCTGATTTTAGAGCCTAGCAAAAGTGTTTTTTTCCCAAAGAGTATACTTTAGCTTTAAAATAAAACAAAATTTGAATTTCACACCTTAACAACCATCTTTATACTTGCATAAAACATGTAGACAAGTCTGACCGTAGCACTTACATAAAATAGATTTAGGCTGATGAAAGAGGACAGGTGAGTGGAAATGAACTTTCGGTGGGTAAGTGAGATACCGCAGCACCATATTTTGTAATCAGGCTCCGGCTTAAAATCATTGTAGGCCTTCAGCTCCGATTTTAGAGCCTAAAGAGCACACTCCTGCTCCAAAACAGAGCATTTGAATTTCACAGCTCAACAATCATCCTTGTGCTTGTATAAAATATGTAAACTTGCAATGTTGGGTAAGGGGAGGATAAACAAAAATGAACCTTAAGCAAACAAACGAGATATCAAAGTTCCATATTTTATAATCAGGTTCTAGCTTCGAATCATTGTAAGCAAACAGCAGTTTTTTTAGCCAAATTTTCTATGCCATATTGCCAACGAAAACCAGACTAATACAATCTACCAAATTATGGCGGATGAAGAGGCGGAACTTATCAACAAAATCGATTTCCGCGTTCTAGAAGAGCATTGAAGCTATTTTCAGCCATGTCAGATAATAATTTTTTTCCTCCAAAACTGAAATCAATTACTCAGCTCGATACGGATCAAAGTCGATCAAATTTGAGTAATAGGTTTGGATTTGCAACAGATTTTACATTTTTCAGCGGGGATAACCTTGGGTCAAAATTCAGTTATGCCTAAATTTGGGGGAGGGTGTACTGAGAGGCTAAAACAACAAACATTGTTTTTTTTTTAGCCAATCGATAGGGAATCAAAATTTGTATAACATATCCAAAAACAAGCCTCTTGGGTCAGTTAGGAGGGGAGATATGGGCATTTTCCCTTATTTTCAAACTTGAAAAAAGTCAGCTCCACGCGTCCCCCCCCCCATTTAGCTAGAAGGTTGAAATTTGGTACGTACATTTAGCAGAGACCTAAATGTGGCTTTTGAGGATTTCGACTTTTTAGCCCAATTGCACTCACTCACAGCCCTAAAAATGTAGTTTTTTGTTCGATTTTTCTCTTATTTTTCATGTTCGTGGCACGTGTAACCACCCCTCAAAAATTTACAGCGTTGAAATTTGACAGGCAGACTAGGTACGGATCCTAATTGTACGTTTTTGAGGATTTCAGATATTCACTTCAATGCCTACCAGTACCCCCCTCCCCCCCACATGAAAATCATGATTAAAAAGCAACGCATACTCAAGCTATAAAAATAAACAGTACTTTCATCTCACCTCACAGCTCAACTGCCATTCTTTTCATGTTTATATCAAACACACTTAAGGTGAGTGAGAGAGGGGAGGAGAGATGAAAACAAATCTTTTTTACGTCGCTGAGCTATCAGTGTTCCAGATTTCACAACTAAGCTCTGGTTTTAACTTATTGTTAGACTCCAGCTCCGATTTCAGAGCTAAGCAGTAGTTGGCGCCACATATTTGATAGTCAGGCTCCAATTTTAATCAATTTTAGAATTCCAGATTCGTATTCATAAAGCGAAGCTACAGATTTTTTTTGGAAGGTACACCACAACGCCAAAACTATTCATAGCTTAAGTCTTATCCTAACAATTATATAAACTATGCTTGAAGAGGAGGATGGAATGGTGAAAATGAATGCTCTGCACATGGCTGAAGTATTCCAACCTGATGTTTTTACATTAAATTCTGGCTTTCAACTATTCTGGCACTCCAACTCCGACTTTCGAATCTAACAACAGTTTTTCTTGTGTGGAAAGTAAATCTGTCCTTCGTGCTCCAAGTCCGAAGCTAATCACCACACAATTCTTTAATTCCATCTCATCACACTGGATTCCAAATCCGGATTTTAACACTCTAGATGAACATGGTATGACTTTGAAGCCAGAGCTCAGCCTATAAAATTAATTAAACCCTGCTAATTTAATATTCAGGAGTAGGAGTATTAATATTTTTCAAGTCTTTTAGAGCTTCTTGTAAGGGTTCTCGATTGGAGCTGTACAAAGTATACTACTTGGCCTTGGATCTAGAGCTGGAGCTAGAACTTGGCTAGATGCCTTTTGAACGGGAGTCAGAGCTATGCAAAATAGAATGCTCTTGTCTCCTGCTGTAATATTTGGAGTCGGATTACAACTATCTATGTAGAATGTACGCTCTGTTCTTTTAAAAGACCCACTTCCTAATCCATGTTTTGCATTTCTCATTCACCTCTAACACATCTTCTCGCCAAAGTAGGCACCGAAACATCTCTCTTAACTGAATCTAATCCAACAGGTCAACGACTAGTCCATAAAAATCGATGAAACGTAAATCTATAAAATAGGTAGCCAATATTTACCTATACGCTATACCTACGTAAATATCATAAATCATTATAAATCTAATAACGACTCACCAGTCAGTATTAAAACCAGACTGTAGGCGAAAAAATCAGGATAAGGTGCGAGAAACGAAACGTGCATTGGAAACAATTCGGTCAACGTTCGGCTAATGGTGTGATTGATCGAGAAATCCACATATTCGCTCAATCCTTTAGCTACAGCTGCTGTACCTGTAAAATTACCATCAGTTTATCAGATACCAGTTCTCAAGCGAATGCAAATTTCACCATTTTCGTGCTATCGAGTACCTTTATAGGTGAAAAAAAATTCCCCTAAAAAAAAGAACATACGTCAACGTACCAATAGCGTATTCTAATATTAAATTCCAACCGATAACGAAGGCCGCAAATTCGCCAATAGTGACGTAGCAATATACGTAAGCAGATCCCGCCTTAGGCACTCGCGAAGCCAGTTCCGCGTAACATAGACCTGCAATTTAATACATGCATCACAAAATATACACATACAATGTTTTTATAAATACCTACACATCACATAATACGTGTACGATGTATGTTGGTGTGTATGCCAACAGCACGTGTTTCAACGAAATTAATTTCATCGCCGAAAAACTGGTTTCATCGGCCGCTTGTTTACTTCTGCTTTGGCCTTCGGACGTAACTTAACAAATCTTTAAACTTATACAGAAGCAGCGGGTTATTACCGGCAAAGGCAGACGCGATGGCTGCGATTAAAAATGAAATCGTAACGGCTGGTCCGGCATTGTTAAGCGCCACTTGACCGGCCAGAACGTAAACTCCTAAACCGAGAGTTGAACCGACTCCCAAAGACGTCAGATCCACGAAACCCAACACACGAGCCAATTTTTCGTCGCTTTCTCCATCGGACGCGTTTGTTTTACGTCTGGTGAATGGCGAAGACCAGCTGTTCTTCTGTAAAATTCAATAATAAAAACAAAACATTGGTTTTAAGTAATCAAGAGGAACGATTTGTTGAGCATTGAAATTCGAGTAGCTATTTAGTTCGAGTATTTAATAATTTACCATTATACATTTTATAATATTCAAACAATACGCTTTGTTATACGTAAAAACTAAAGAAATTTATATCAATAAGAACCACTCGGAAAGTGGAGAAGAGTACAATGAATTTTGAAAAAAAAAACATGTACGTATTAATTGTTAAACGAGAAATAGCAACGTGATTGAGCACACCAAGTAATCAATGACTAACAAATCAAATTTCAAAAGCAAATCGACCTGCTTATTAATTACATTTGCAAAAATTCGAAATCTATTTGGAACAAATTGTTTGGGAATCACATCATTGATTTAAAACCATAAAAAAAGTTTTTTGATGAACGAATGAATCATTTTCTACCAGGTCGTTCACGAGTATTTTAATATCCTTTAAAAAATTTGTTCAATTTAATCAACAAACGAATGATATGCTTCAATCGTTCACGAACGATTGAATCCATCTCACCACTTCATTAAATATTTTCCACACATAATTTTCGAATTTCGAACATAAATTTGAAAACTATATAAATTGAAATTAAACCGATAATTCATTCACGAACGATTCATCCGACTATGAACAAATCATTCGCGAACCCACTTAATAAAATTAAGCTTAGTCTGATGAAATTGAAAAAATCGCTGTCAGTCATCGGAGATTGGAGATGATACTTCTTTGAAAACATCTGAATCGCATTCGAACGAATCATTCGTTCGCGAACGAACAATCTTATTCTTAATCAAATAAAACAAAGAATGCTTGAAAATGTCACCGAAGTTTTTATGAAGCATATTTTTCACGAGGTGATCAAAAGAACGAGCGAGTATCAGAATCGTTCTCAAGTGAATCGTTCGCGAAAGAATCATTTTTTTCACACATACATCAAATATAATATAAAAGATATATTTCCAGATCTTTTTCAAATACCCCACCACAAGAACATGCCAACCCGTTCATAAACGAATAGCTCACGAACGAGTTGTTCAAAATTGTCTCTTTAGCTCTGACATGGCACCATGTCACTACATGTAACTTATTAGTTCATGTTTATAAAAATTTATTCATTCACTCACAAATATTCGAATCACTGAATGATGAGCGACTAAATCACTGCTCGATTGAAATATTTGTATTGGTGAACAACACGTTCGGACCATTTTTTTTCAACTTTCTTCTTAGTTTCTTTTAAAACAAAAGAAGTTTCTGAAAATCAACTCTTCAACGAATGATCAGTTCAGACACGAGTGAACCATTCGCGAACGTTTTCATACATCACGAAATTCCGGCGAGTTTATCAAAATACTTCAAAGCTTTTGAATCAATTTCACAAACGAATCTTTCGCAAACGACTGGTTCGTTATTCGAGTGCATTCTTTCGGAATTAAAATTCTCAGTCATTTAAGATTGATAATCGAGAAATTTGCACCTCCATTGCTATAGAGGTTGACTCATTCATGAACGAATGATTCATTAGCTTTATTTTCTTATACCATATAGTCAATGATAACCAGACCAATACTGGGGAGGGGAGATAAGACCATTTTTGAGCATTTCAGACATTTGTTTCATTTTCCTGAAGAATGAAATCATGAACTCCAATTGATACCAATCAAAATGGCTCAAATTTCGCAACTAGGTTTATATTGGCGACCTATTAGATATAAATGAGTGGGGATGACCTTGGATCAGTGGAATGGGAGGAGAGGAGGAGGGAGATGCTGCAGAGCAAAAATTACAAAGATTGTTCGATTTTGAAGTAATCTATGGAAACTTGAAAATTTTATAAAAAGTTCAAAATGTAACCTCCTATGCTAACTAGGAGGGAAGAAGAGAGGGGATCCCTATTTTTGACCTGTAAGGAGAAAGCCATTTCTCGCATGGCGGAGGTGATTAAAATTTGATATGTAGGTGTGGTAAAAGTGTGGGATTAGTTTCAACTTTTTAATCGTACTGCAGCCTTCTTTAGACCCAAAAGAGTGGAACTGGGTTGCTTTTTTTTAGGTAAAAAGTATTTATTGTTAATAATATTTTTATTGTGCTTCGGCAGATTTTGTTAGTACATTTTGAATGTTTGAAATTGTGAGGTTAACTAGAGAGGTATATTTATTGTATGGTAGTACATGAACTGGGGCTGTAGGACTGTTGTTCAGTAGTTCTGCAGTTGAATGAGATAACAGCAGAGACACTTGCGCCAACAATGCCGGAAGGACCCGAGCAGTGGCGACTGATACAAGAATTTGTTAACGCCATCATGCTCCAGAAAGAGGATGCGGAGTTCAAACGACAATCGCGGGGCGTCTGAGAAGAGGGGGGCAACTCCTAGACAAGTAATCCAAAAGGTAAGACGGAAGCCGCACTAGTAGTGAGTCTAGGAGATTTCTCCTTGGGACCATTGAGGGGCTGCTACGTTTGCCATCATGTAAGGAAGCGGAAGTGGAGGAAGAAGGAATTGAGGTGGCTGCCCTGATCTTGAACCCAGGAGGTGGGAGTAAAGATCGCTAGGGGGACGAACTGTGAGTGCTTGTGCGGGAGAAGCCAGCGTGTCAACCATGGCATCAGAGCTGTGAGTGACATGCCAATGGTTTAGAGGGAGATACTAACACAGCCGGGAACATGGACAAGAAAGGGGTGCTGTTACCTAGGTGACAGTACCTCCAGCCACGAAAAGGAGGGTGAGAAACACCGAACCTCCGGGAAAACTGGGGTAATAGCGCCACTACCATACTGGTGGATGCCAAAGAAGGCAAAAGATGTGCAAAAGTCACCGACAGGGCCGGATGGCATAGGTCCAATGGGTAACTGTCATGTATGCCAGAGCCGCTCATCTGAGCAAAAAGAAGCAAAAAGAGGTCAAAAGAAGCCAAGCCCCAGCAGAGGACATTGGTGTTTCCAGTTTCCAGTGGACTCCCAAAGTAATGTTGAAATACAGTTCCGGGAGTCCTTACCCCAGCTGGAAAGCCTCAAAAGAGGGGAACAAAAGTTAGGCTAGGATAGGTTACTTCCTGGTTTTCCAGTTTGCTCCACACATATTTTCTCTCCAAATTGACCTAAGAGATTGCAATTTTGTGAGTATATTTAGTGGGGATTCTAAATGCATCTTTCTAGTCTTCTGACTTTTAAGCCCTTTCGTATCTCCTAACAGCTTTAAAAATATAACTTTTTGAGTGGATTTTGTCGTTTTACGAGTTGGTCTACATGTACATATGTCACATTCACCTAACGATAACAAACTGGTAAGTTGGTTGGATGCGCACCCAACAATTAGGACATTAGTTTAAGTAGGTAGTTGTAATGACACTTCCACCACTGTTTGTGTAATTTGTACTAATTAACTGAATTTCTTGTGTTGGTGAGTGTTGTGTAGGTAGTGCTTTTCTGTTGAGTATTTGTGATTTCTGTTTTGTGTTTGTAATTTTTTCAAAAAGAGAACCGCAAAAACTGTGTGCTGCAGGTAAGTACATTGGAGATTGCCATTTGCAGACATGTACGCATCAGTAGAGCAGTATTCACTAACACCAAAATGTCATCATGTTCTGTTTGATTTGTTCCAGTATCCACGCCTCAAAAGTGTTGAATTTTTCAGGATGCAAAGTGGTGAGAGTGCCCGCGTGGGAACGGGACCTAGAATATTCCCACGGCGCTCCCTGCCTGTCGTAAAAGGCGACTGAATGGGAAATATGGTAATATGTTTGATCGCGTTTGGGATTTTTGTTGTTTATTTGTTTCAGGCACACATTTGGCCAGTCGTATTGACAAATTTCTGACCAAGTGGCGGGTGGATGGGTGACGAGGAAAGCTGATGTTGAGCATGTTGTTTGCATGGAGTGACAATTCAATTTTCCAAGGTGAGCGTAAGTTCAAATGCATCCGCCGGAGGCATTTGTTTTCACAACTTTTAGACCCAAGCAAAGGCGGCAGACACGCGCAGCGCAGCGTACACTTTCCCAATTATTTGTTGATCATTTATTGTGCGTAGACTCGCGTTTGATGTGTTTCTCTCTGATACAGGTCACGAATTTTCAACTCTGCTGAGGACGGATGGCAAAGAAACTTACAATAGTTGATTGCATCGAATAGTGTACGTGCTTCATTCTCCAGGTGAGCGCAGATTGGAATCGTCGAAATGGTGGGGGTTGAAATTTTGTACGTAGCTTTAGTAGGAGCTCTTAAGTGCGCCTTTTCATCCACTTATTCCAAAACCGATCTTCATGATCACCACTGCTCAAGAAAAACCATCGCAGTGCGTTGCTTAACTGCAATCAATGGCTAACAAATTGCCTATTCAATTGAAATCCTCATTGTAATTCCAATTTCATCGATACTCATCCATTAATAATTATATCAATCTAACATTATGTATTAGAGCAAGTAATTACTACGAGAGAGCTGCAGGTTACCTTGAGACATACGCAATATCCAGCAAACCATTCTCACACGTCACACACCAGCCTTATCTCCTTGACATACAAAACTGTACAGTATATTAATAATTATTCTTATATATACAAATACATACGTTCTATGAGATCTCAACTTCGATCAATTTCATTGCAGCTCAAATGAGGAAAAAAATTTACAAATTTTTTCTTCACTCTTCTAAACGTTTCATTTCTCACAAATGAATCATAATTTACGATTAAATAATCACGTGAATGGAACGATCGCTAACGCATTTATATCTACGTATAATACGTATACTGTATACTTGCCAACGTGGGCAATACAAATGATGTAAAGCAGTCTGCCTACGATTGCGGGGGGTGGGGGGAATTGCCTCTTACGCCATAATATGTATCATAATATATATATATATATATATTTCTACAGCACATGTATGTGTC
The DNA here is from genome assembly GCA_900060175.1 of Ferrisia virgata. Taxonomy (NCBI): domain Eukaryota; kingdom Metazoa; phylum Arthropoda; class Insecta; order Hemiptera; family Pseudococcidae; genus Ferrisia; species Ferrisia virgata. Next base: position 86,619 of record FIZR01008377.1, read on the forward strand.
CATGCAGCTAGCCATAAAAAATATTTATTTTTTACTTCCCATTTCAATGATTAATATCTGCTGATAAATTTCTACACACACTCACCGTGTGAAATACGAACATATATACCTACGTATCTCGTTTAGGCACATTAATCATATCGTCAAATTGATAACTCATCTCGGGGAAAATTTGGTAGCTTAGGTATAAGTTTACGCAATATTACCAACGACTACACGTACAAGTACAACCAAGTGATAAGCTTAATCGTTTATGGCTGCGACTGTAATAACTGAATAGTACCTATTTTTTCGAATTTCAGGAAGCTTTTATATAAAATCCTTGTAGGATAATATGGGTTAAATTTCAATCGACGAGATAGGTGCGCAATTTTACAAAGTACAAGTACGAGAATTTTTTCACCAGTAAGTAAATTTATAATCTTACGAGGATGTATCGCTTGATCGCTTTCATACCTTTTTCCGGATCGATTAAAATTTAATCGTGCAAAACGCGCGTGTAGAATTTTCCTCATATACTCGCATAGGTAGGTAGAACCAAATCGAACGTATAAATAGATTACTTTTGTTAATGACGATTAAATTTGTAAAAACCATTTTCCAAGACATAAACACGAAAATCCCACAGTTTAAAAGACGTCGTGTTTATTTTCTTCTGCGTCATAATATTTACATACCAAATACCTACCTACCTATCTACCAATTAAATTAGACGAAAAATTGAAATTTCGAAATTTAAATAAACGTATCGAGTGGGATGTCCCAATCAGGGTAATTTGACACGCTGAGCACGAATCTGGAGTTAGTTTTATCGTATGAATGAAATTTATGCATTAAAAATAATGTAACCATGCCTTTTCAGCCTGATTTTTACGAAATATTATAATTATGTGAATTACGATACTTTTCTCCTAATCAGTTGTTGTGGGGGGGGGGGGGTGCATTGAGCTAAAACGTTAACACCACCAAAAGTCACATCTGGGATGTATACTAAATCTGCACACCAAATTCATACTACCTAGCTTAATTTCTGGGTGGGGTAGAATGTGTTTGAAAAAAAAAACTCAAAAAATTGACCAAAAAATAAACTTTTTTGGGGGGCGTTGGTACGGTACAATGAGGCTGGAAAGTCGAACCCCCCAAAAAGCACATCTAAGACCTGTACGAAATCTACATACCAAATTTCAGTTTCCTAGTTCAATTTGCAGGAGAGTTATGGGAGGAATAAACTCGAAAAATGAGAAAGCCTAGCCAAAAACGCACATCATTTTTGGAGTGGGGGAGGGGGAGGGGGGGTGAATCCCAAAAGTCGAACCCCTAAAAAGGCACATACATCTAAGGTCCCTACTAAATGTACATAGCTAAATTTTGGGGGATGAGAGGAGAGATAAGGGGGGCAGCTTTTTTCAAGGTTCAAAAGAGCGAAAATCCCAATATCTCCCCTCCAAACGAACCTAAGAGGCTGATTTTTGGATACGTTATTCAACTTTAGATTCTCCGTGTATTAGTTTAAAAAGAAATATTTTTTGAGACTTTGACCAGCCATCTTCTACTCCCCCAAAATTTGGGCAAGACTGAATTTCGACCCACGGTTGTCCCCACTCATGTCTATCATATCCACCTCCAAAATCAGCCGATTGGCCACATTGGAGCGATTTTAAATGTAATTAATTTCTGATATGGTCAAAAATGGTCGTAATGGTCTATTCCCTCACTCATCCGGGGTAGGTCGATGGATTGTAATAAGCTCGTTTTAACTGACAATGTGGCGTAGAAAATAAGACTAAAAAAATAATAACTATGGCTCATTCTATGTCGAAACGACTCATAAAGTAACTCGGGTCTTTCGATTTCGCTCAAAGTTTTTTTGCCAGTTCCTCTCGGTGATTTAGTAAAAAAAAATCAACGCCATTTCGACCTTAACCCTTCAAGGTGGTGGGTGGTAGCCCCTTATAATTTTCAAATAAGGCTCATATTTCAATACAACGTACTTTCTCAATACGACCTTTCGGTACTTATATTCTTCAAATTATTGCTAATTTGAAGGTCAGTTCGGAGCATCAGCGAGTCGGATCAAGAAAGTAAATTAATACTCGATCTCAACACGGTGCCGAATTAGTACGAGCAACAATCGATATGCTACACGTCATTTTAATTATTTTCCAATATTTCTCCATTTTTTCAAGTAGCGGGGGGAGGGGGGGAACTCGACGGACAGACCCAAAAAATAAGCAAATATTCATGCTCAGCGACTTCAAATTAATAACAATCGATATGTCGAATCATTTTTTCAATTTTTTAAATTTTTACCATTTTGAGGGGCTTATGAGGGTATTTAGAGTAGTTGGATCAAAAAAAAAAAAAAAAATATGCCAATAATCAAACTCAGCGTACTCGAATCAATAGAAATCCATATGCCATTTTATTTTTACCATTTTTGTGAATTTTGATTAAAATTGCGAACCAATGTGCCTCCCCCCCCCCGGGATGTTGAGATCAAATTTCGAAAATTGATTAGTGAAAACTAACATAAAAAGCTCTATTCGTGGCGATTCTTTCAAATTTTTAAGTGCTAGCTTTTAACCTTTACACTCTTTATAAAAAATTCGAGCTTTCATCTGAAAAGTTCAAATTTGAGCTTTTAAAATTTTGAACATTAATTTGGGATTTTCATAAAATTATCAACAAAACCGCGCAACTCGATCTATTTTAAGTCTAATCAATCTTGAAACTTGAACGTTTTAAGTTGAACTATTCGTTGAAAAATCTCGATTATTAAAAAATTTTAAACTCCCCCCTCCCCTCCCAACTATCATGAACGATCAAGCCCAAAATCACAGTAGGAACACGCAAAAAAAATTTTGAGCAAAATTGAACGACCCGAGCTACTTTTTTATTTGCGTTGACATGGAAAGAACCATATCTGACGTATGCAAAAATGGTCGCAATGGTCTTCTTGGACCCCAAAACGGATTTTGTTGATATCCCCTTCCCCTCATCCTCCGATTAGTCGATAAACCGTAATAGCCTGCTTTTCGTACACCACATGACAGAATACCAGGCTAGTAAGCGTTTAAGGGATGGTTTTATTTGGTATTAGATGAACTAATCAAATTAAATCTAATGATAAAATGGAGCACCGCATCGTCTAAATCGAGTATAGAGCAGCTTGCGCACTTGTTAAGATAAATCAACGAAGAAAAAATTCACATTAATGAAATCTCATAACTCACCCACAGAGTGGAATTACTCGTTGCAGTATTCATTTTACAACAAGATACAAATTACACCACGAAACAAACACACAATGTACCCAAAACTTTATACACGTTCGAACCGCGGGGGGTATCCATAAAAAATAATTTAAACCCGTAGCATGAACAATGACGTCGATTTAACAATAATTAAAATTTAATTAACCGCGCGCGGAACTCGAGGAAGAAAAAAATTCACAATTTACACCCGTTAGTCTAGCTATTCGCTTTGAAAAAATATTCTTTCCATAAGTTGCGATCGAAAAGAACGTCTATCACGAGACGACAAAATTTATAACGATACGAATCGAACTGGTTTACTCGCGAGTTATATGCATAGTGATAATGCTTTAGCCATAATAAACAATTTCGCATGGCTGTACGCTCGCTCGGTCGTAAATTTCATTTTCATTCATATGCTCGTACGGCGAGATCGGTGACTGCGGTGGAGGGTGCGGGCGACATTGCCATCAATTTCCTTGAAAATCAAGTACACTTACCTAGCGATTAACTCTTGACGTACGTTGTATGCAAGTGCACCTACAGTTAGGTGGGTAGATCTGAGGCATGCAATTTTCACCGAATACCTTAGCATACGGTACATATTTCTTATTCGGCCTTCAGGTTGATTATATTTTCCCCTATTGAGTTTAGTAGCGGATTTTCCAATATTGTATGGTCCGGATGCTGATGACGGAAAAACCCTCGATAGTTGAAATATGTAAAAAAAACATTTCATCGAGTTGGATTTCGAATGAAACCTTTGCTGATGGAACGGAAATACGAGTGAAGATAATGGATTTTCCTGGAAAGTTTATCATCTCGTTATACAACTGATAAGGAAACTGAGTAATTTCTGATATGAAAATTATTTTCGTAGTTCCATATCGAACTTTTTTTTTTTTTTTACTTTTTTATTATACTGGGCGTGTATAATTGCCAGGATTGTTACGCCCA